>BQNB010012433.1:29492-79182 GCA_026074375.1 Tanacetum coccineum
GTTAGTACTGCTATGCCAAACACCCCCTTATTTTTATCAAAATTCATTTGAGCTTATGAAATAGAGATCTAGTGAACAAGTATCAAATACCATATGTTGATGAGCTTATTAACAATCTAATGAGCAGATTTTAGCAACTGAATAAGCCTAACTAACAATTAATAAGCTAATGCTAATTTTTTTAGATTTTTAATGATTTAAGAAGTAAAATTATGAAAACTATGATCTAGACTATTGAAGCTAAAAACAGATAATCAAACTTAACTAATAAGACATAATAAGCAATTATAAGCATAAATAAGCAGATTAAGCAAATTTAAACTATGAAATTAAGGACAGAAAAGATAAATGAGAACTTACAAATGCCTTAGCTAAACAAAGGCTTAATTTGCTCAAAGAGCTGTCAATAAGCTCTAGCTTATCACAAGGATAAGCTAGTAAAGTCCAATAAGCTCTTCCAGAGTAAGCTTATCATCCAAGCAACCAAAATCCTTATTAAGCATAGGTATTAAGCTGATTTTGATTGTTTAAGTAGATTATGATTAACTTGAGCTCAATCTAAGCTTAGAGACTTAAAGAGCTGAGATGAGCTTATAAGAGTAGCTGGTAAAACAATTGAACAAAAGCATTTGAGACATATAAAAGCTTATAGGTAAAAACACATTGTGAACAAGTAAACTATGATTTCATTAATTTAAAATTGAATACAAAACTTTGAAAATGAAAATTACTAGAGCAAATTACATGAAAATGAAAATTTTTACTTAAACCACTAACAACTAAAAACGGGAAAAAAGGAGATATCGTGTGTGTGAGGCTTGCTATCTATTTATAGCCTTGGAGTGAAGCTTCTAGGAGTCTAGCCCGCTCCTCATCCATTTGATCACGACCCTTCATTAATTTCCAATCATTGGATTCCCATTCATCACCGTTGGATTAAATGATGAGCACACGGATTGCTAACGTGGCATTCCGTGTGTCAGACCTTTTGTGCTTCTTTTGGCAAGGATTTAGTGTAAAAATCCTTGTCCTTATGTGTTTCTTTCATATATCCGCGTGTCATTTCTTGTGGGTTTCGACCAATGAGAGCCTCTCATGACGTCTAATTCTGCCAGCTTGTACCTTGGTACTCGAATCATAGACCCACATCATCAATTGCCATTTACCCTTTGATTTCGAGCTAGGTTAAACTGAAAAAGATGATAAACAGTAAAAATGGACGGGAGGTTAAACTGAAAAAGACGATGAATAGTAAAAACGAATTCCCGCGCCTTTTTCTTTCTTTTTATATCTTTGTTTGACCCAGGTGTGTGAGGGTTGACTTTGGGCCCGGGTTTTATAACAAAAGGATTGGGCCGGCAATTTGGGCTTTGTTATAAGGATTGTGTTATAAAGATAACGACCGTTATCTCTTTATTATAAGGAGATAACGGTGTTAGGGTTTAGGGACTTTTGGTGAAATTAGGTTTAACATTTAGGGCATTTTGGGTATTTTGATGATTTTGTCTTTTTGTGGTTGACCAATGTTGACCAAGAGTTGACTTTATTGACCATTGATAGCAATTTTCTGGCTCTTTTGCACTCTTTTCGTTCCCGTGTCCGTGTTTGTCCGGCTTTGACCGTTTTCTTGTGATTTTTGCATTATCCGTACCTACACATTCACAAACAACAAAATACACAAATGCAAGTATATTTTTGCACATTTTGATCATTTAAGGGCCATTTTAGATATAATAAAGATATGTGGATACTCCCCCATATCAAATTACCCCAAACTAATGAAGCTGTGTCCTCACGCAATATTAATTGCTCAAAACCAAATACCCTCAAAACTTCCCCAAACTAAATCTTTGTAAAAGTAGCAAAGACTTTTGTGTAAGAATAAGAAGATCACAAGCTTAACACCCCATTTTCCCATTTTTTAAAAACTTTTTTTTTTTCCATTTTTTTTTTTATAAAATAACAAGAATAATTCCCACTGTCCGTAATTTCAATAACTGTTAGGGATCATAGAACAAGATCATTTCGAATCCCGAAGAATGCCCCAATAAAGGATAAATTCATCGTCCCCGACAATTTTTTTTCGTTGATCCAATTCTTATTTTTTTTTTTTTTTTTTTTTTTTTTTTTTTTTTTTCTTTTTTATTTTTTTTTTTTTTGTTTATTTTGTTTTTTTTTTTTTTTTGAGAATTTTTTATTTTTTTTTTTCAGATTTTTTTTTTTTCAACTTTATTTTTTTTTTTTTTTTTAATAATTTTCGCTTATGCAAACGAAGCATAAAAAAACGAAATCACAGTTAAATATCATTAAAAATGCTAACACAACTCATATTTTCAACTGTGAACTTTTTCACTCCCGACAATTATTATATCTTTAGGTGAATGTGCAATTTGAATTTCAACCATGCATCATCGTTTTTGCAAAATATTATGCTTCAACGTTCCACCAAGAATAATGATTTGAAGGCGAGGATTCATCCCATGTAGCGACTTTCGTCTCGTCAGCATGCCCAACCTAGCGGCTCAAGTTGACCAGGCATTTGACACCACCACAGAGACTATGTCGGACTCACGGACCTTAGGTTTCAAAAACTCTCAGGTTTCCCGTTTATACATAGCTTATAAAATAGAATAGTCAAAGTTCAAAAGCATATTTGAATTTAACAAAAAGTAAGTGTTAATTTATTAATTCAAACTTAATATTAAATATTTATGCAATTGTAACCCTCGACCTTTTAGAAGAGCTGCAACATCGTTGTGACCGCAAGATGCAGAACGTTTATCAGTCTCGAATTTTTACTCCTGACAATGGGCTTCTAGAAGGACAAACAACATCGTTGAGTCCGGCAAGAGGTAGTACACTTTTATCAGCCCATAGCTTTAATTATTATATTTTCTATTATTTAATCATCATATATATTATATTTTTTTTATATATAGAGAAGACTTCTTTTTGAAAAATTCAAGTATAAGTTTGAACTAAGACTAAATTTTTTTTGCTATATTATACATAAAAATTGTTGATCTAAGTTTAATCTCTAAAAACAACACGTATTATTAATCCGGTTAAGAGCTTATGGGAGAAAAAGCTATAAATTACATACATGAGCTCTTAAGATTTCCAACTAATCCTTGTTTAGCATCCTACTCAAAAACTTAACTCTCTCCCCCTCATTTTCGTTCTTGTCTCTGCCGAATCGAACGCTTAGCCTAAAAGTTAAGGAACAAGCTAGAGCTCAACACGCTCGATCGGGTCAAAATTTATTCTTATTCTACCCAGCAGGAAAAAAAAAAGTCAAAAATTTGTGACAAAATACTTATTTATTTTTTTTAAAAAAATTTAAATTTTGTGGAAACGTGGTACGTAAGGAACAGAAAGAAAACGGCAGCAGGCATAATCAAATCGATAGAATCCCGCCCCCCCCCATACTAAAAAAAGAGGTTAACCATTGTCCCTTAATATTTTAAGAAGGGTCTCTACGTAAATCATAAGCCGTTTATTAAGTATGCTTAAAGATAAACGTTAGTCGATAAGATTAGGATACCGGATTTCCCCAAACTAATTGCAAGCAAAGGCTAGGAAGCTCGAGTGGACCAGGACAAAACACGAACACGAGAGTCTTCAAAATTTTTGGTAAATCCACAAAAAATCACAAGCACAACAACAAGAAACGGAAGAGGTACAAGCCATATCCTCACATCACAAATAGAAATAAGGAAAGAAAATAATAGAAAGGATAAAGTCATGGGGTGCGCTCCAACGAAGCGCTTGTTTAGGGTCATAAGCTTGACCCAAATCCCCGCAATTTAGTTGTCCTTAGGGGAAGGTTGGAGATCCAGGACAACCACTTATGTGACTCCCCTCCACAGTAGTGCTTAATTCCGATGACCATTTACTTTGAATTTTAGCCCGGAGTTTTGGGATAACTCAACAGTGCCATATGGAAAGACTTGTGAAATGGTGAACAGTCTGGACCAACGGGATTTTAACTTGCCAAAGAACATCTTTAATCTAGAGTTAAAGAGGAGGACTTGATCACCGACATTGAAAATGCGGTTTTTGATCTTTGAGTCATGGATCCTCTTTGTTTTCTCTTTATAGATCAAGAGATTCTCATAGGCATGATCACTAAGTTTCATTTAATATTCATATGATATTGAACTTTACGATGATCGCCAACGCTGTCCTCAAGGTCAAAGTTTACATCTTAAGCCCAGGAGGACTTTGGGGTGGCTACCGGGGGCGTGGGGCAACCAATACACTCGCCCTCTCATAGATAACATAGGTCGTCTCTCTATCTGCTTACTCATATATAATGAGAACAAGCAGGGTGCTAGGTATGAGCGCGCCGCGTAGATGACATGCCTTTCCATATACTAGCTTGTATGGGGTGCACCCGATGGGTGTTTTGTAAGCTGTACGGAAGGCCCAGAGTGCATCATCTAGTTTGTCCAACCAAGAGGCACGGTTTTCGCCTACGGTCCTTTCAAGGATTCGTTTCAAACCTCGATTGGATACCTCAACTTGCCCACTTGTTTGTGGGTGATACGCGGTGGAGAGACGGTGAGTAACTCCATATTTAAGCATGACCTTTGCAAACTGGTCATTGCAAAAATGGGTTCCGCGATCACTTATGATAGCACGAGGGGCACCGAATCGGGCGAAGAGAGATTTAAGAAATTTGCAAACAACTCGGGCGTCGTTTGTGGGGAGCGCTTTCGCTTCAACCCATTTTGACAAGTAGTCGACGGCCACGAGTATATATTTGTTCCCTCGTGAAGACGGGAAAGGCCCCATGAAATCTATGCCCCACACGTCAAAGATTTCACAAACTTGGATGGAATTTTGAGGCATTTCATCACGTTGCGAAATTTTTCCTTGACGCTGACAAGTGTCACATCGGGTGACCAAGTCATGGGCATCTTTGTAAATCGTGGGCCAATAAAATCCTGAGTCAAAAACCTTTTTGGCGGTGTAGTTGGCACCGTAATGTCCCCCGGTGGGTCCACTATGGCAAGCTGTGAGGATGTCAACAGCTTCTTGGCCTGCAACACACCGCCGGATCATTTGATCCGCACATATTTTGAACAAATAGGGATCGTCCCAAAAGTAATGTTTAACATCCTTGAAAAACTTGTTCTTTTGTTGAGATGACATCCCTTTAACAATGAAATTCCCCGCGTGGTAATTTGCATAATCGGCAAACCACGGGGTACTTGAGTCACTTCGAGAAGTCACCATATTAAGTGTCTCGAGAGGAAATTTTTCATTTACCTCCTTTGGGTCGAGAACATTTTCATACGGGTTTTCTAATCGGGAAAGATGATCGGCCGCGAGATTCTCGGCTCCTTTTGTGTCAATTACATTGAAATCGAACTCTTGAAGGAGGAGAACCCACCGGAGCAATCTTGCCTTGGAATCTTTTTTAGCAAAGAGATATTTTAGGGCAGAATGATCCGTATACACTACGCTTTTGTTTAAGATGAGGTACGAATGGAATTTTTCAAAGGCATACACCATGGCTAACATTTCTTTTTTCATTGTAGTGTAATTCGATTCCGCCTCGTTTATTGTTTTACTAGCATAGTGTATAGGCCTAAAGTGTTTTTCATGACGTTGCCCCAAGACTGCACCTATGGCAAAGTCGCTTGCATCGCACATAAGCTCAAAGGGTAGGTCCCAGTCTGGAGCAATCAAGATTGGAGCTTCAGTAAGTTTTTTCTTTAATGTTTGAAAAGCTTGAATACAATCATCGGAAAAAATGAACGGAGTATTCTTCTCAAGAAGATGAGTCATTGGTCGGGAAATTTTGGAAAAATCCTTAATGAACCGTCGGTAGAAACCGGCATGACCGAGAAAACTCCGAACACCCTTTACGGTGGTGGGATGAGGTAACTTAGCAATCACATCGACTTTGGCTTTATCAACCTCAATCCTATTTTTGGAAATCTTATGGCCAAGGACAATGCCTTCCTTAACCATAAAATGACTCTTTTCCCAATTTAGACAAAGATTGGTGTCTTCACACCTTTGAAGCATCTTGTCTACACGAGAGAGGCAATTTTCGAATGAATTCCCAAAGACCAAAAAGTCGTCCATGAAGACTTCCATCGTTTTTTCGATCATATCATGAAAGATAGCCATCATACACCTTTGGAACGTGCCCGGTGCATTGCATAAGCCGAAAGGCATGCGACGGTAGGCGAACGTTCCGTAAGGACACGTGAATGTTGTCTTTTCTTGATCATGAGGGTCGATGGGAATTTGAAAGTAACCCGAGAAACCATCGAGAAAACAATAGTACTCGTTTCCCGCTAATCTCTCAAGCATTTGATCCATAAACGGTAGTGGAAAGTGGTCTTTACGGGTGGCTTCATTTAACTTTCGGTTGTTAATGCACACACGCCATCCCGTAACCAATCGAGTAGGAATTAACTCGTTTTCATCATTTTGAACAACGGTAAAGCCACCTTTTTTTGGTACGCAATGTACGAGGCTTACCCAAGGACTATCTGGGATCGGGTAAATTAATCCGGCGTCAAGAAGTTTTTCAACCTCCTTTTTGATGACATCGTGGATTTTTGGATTCACCCGTCTTTGGTGTTGAACCGCCGGTTTGTAGTCCTCTTCCATAAGAATCTTGTGAGTACAAAATTCCGGGTTAATACCCTTGTTGTCGGAGAGTTTCCAAGTGATGGCTCGCTTGTGTGACTTCAAAACCTTTATGAGAGCGGATTTTTCCTCGACACTTAAGTCTTTAGCAATTATGACGGGAAACTTATTGTCACCTTCCAAAAATACATATTCGAGACGAGGAGGTAAGTCCTTGAGTTCGACTTTGGGAGGTTCATCAATTGAAGATTTACCAGTTTTAGCTTCACAAACTTTAAGTTCTTTTCAAATTTCAGGCAATTAATTTCCTTGAGTGGGAGGGGGTAATGATGGATCATTATTGAAAAATGCTTCAAGAAGAAGAATATCCCCCTCCGGGTCATAGTAAGATTCATCAACTTCCGGTGAAGTTGGATCATCTTTAAGAGCGAGGAAAGCATCGACTTCCTCGAGAAGAAAATCACTATCCCCGAAGGGAGTGAGAGTCGGAGAAGAGGTAGAAATGATTGGGTCATAATAAGGAGTGGGATTGCCACTCGCGACCACATCGGAGAAACTGAGAACTTCTTGAGAATACTCCTCACAAGCCATTTCAATGACGTCGATTCGGTTCGCCGTTATGTCATCGTAATTAGAGGAGTATCTCGAAGTTTGGTCAAGATTGAATGTTACGGCTTCTTTTCCTACACGAAGAGTTAATTCTCCTTTGTAAACATCAATCAAAGCACGTTCGGCCTTTAAGAAGGATCTCTCGAGAATTAGGGGGACTCGGGGATCAGAATAAAAGTCTACGACTACAAAGTCGGCCAGGAATTAGAACTTTCCTACTTTTACGTCGACATCTTCGGCGATACCGATCGGTTGGGTAATCGAACGGTCTGCAAGTTCAAGAGTCATACAAGTAGGAGTGAGCTCCGGAAGAGAAAGCTTTTTCCACACGGATAATGGCATGAGATTTATACTAGCGCCAAGATCGGCCAAGGCTAAGAACTCATCCATTCTAGGAAAATTACACGGTATGAGAAATTTGCCAGGGTCTCTAAGTTTTTCGGGTAACTTGTTGAGGATAACCGCCGAACAATTCTCATTTAAAGGAGTTCTAGGCATTTTACTTAATTTTTCTTTGTTTCCAATTAAGGCTTTAAGAGTCGAGGCAAATTTTGGCATAAGAATCAAAGCATCCGTGAGGCTAATTTCGAAACTCAAATCTTTAAAGATTTCGTAGATTTATCAATTTGGTCGTTAGCTTTTTTACGACGCCTTTCATCATTATGTCTCGAAGGATATGGATTTGACAATTTTGGGTTAGGCATCGGAGCACTATTGGGAGCAACAACAGGCTCAGAATTTGGTACTTAAGGTTGAACTTGGACAACCGAAGGTTGGACGTCTTTAGTACTTCCGTTATTAGTAGGAGGCACCGTGTCCTTTGTCACCTCGGTTTGACGTTCCACTACTTTAGGAGGAGAAGAAGTAGTAACAATCGTGGGTCCTTGATAAGCAACACCGCTTCGGGTGGTAATACCCTTCAAATCTACCTTCAGGTTAGTAATGGTATTACTAGGAAGTAAACCCGAACCTGAAGTAGAAGCGGTATTGGAATTCATGAACTTGGTAAGCAAATCGGTTAAATTGGTCATTTGATTTGCATGTTTTGGGTTTGGTTTTGCATATTTCTCATAACCGCATCATTAGCTTTGATGTAGTTTTGAAAATTATCCTTCGACACACCTTGTGTTTGCGAAGCTAGAGCTTGGTAAGGTGGAGCTTGCTGAACCGGGGGTTGATTAATCGGGGGTCGATAAATTTGGCCTTGGTTGTAATTAGTTCCCCGGTTTTGGTTGTAACGGTTTTGGTTATTTTCTTGGTTTTGAACGAGAGGAAAACCGGGAGGTCGAATTTGATTAGCAATCAGGGCTCGGTAACCGGTATTTCCTTGATTGAAATTAGCTGCGGCGGCTTGGGAAACATACTCTTGAATATTGTCACGATAAATGTTGCCATCGGTGGCGGGACAATTTTGGTAAGAATGAGCACCACCGCAAGTAACACAACTTTCCTCGATCGCTTTCACGGGAGTGGGAGCTTGGGTTTGGTTTTTCTTATCGAGAAGTAAGGCTTTCACCATATCTTTAAGTTCGACAATATCGGGAGAAATACCGGGGATGGAAGTGCTCGCACTCACTTTGGCAACAACCGGTTTGTTACGTGAATTACGAATTTTAGATTTCCTCTCAATGATTCTTAGGTGATCTCGAGGCATTTTATCAAAAAAGTTGCCACCCTCGGCGGAATTCAACGAATCTTGATCATTAGAGTTCAAAGCATTATAGAAAGTATCGAGTTGATGTAACTCCGAAAATCCATGATGTGGGCATGCCCGAAGAAGATCGTTGAATCGGTCCCATGCCTCGTAAAAAGTTTCATCAAATCGTTGTTGAAATCTCGTGATTTCATTTCGAAGATTTGTTGTTGAAATCTCGTAATTTCAAATCGTTGTTGAAATCTGTTGATGAATTTCGAAACAAGATCATCCCATGTGAGAATCAATCGAGGGGGTTCTTTTTCAAGCCAAATCCGGGTGGCACCCTCGAGGGAAAATGGGAAAAGCATAAGCTTTACCGACGTACTCGAGACGTTCGGGAACTTCATCGTAGAAGTGATCTTGTTGAAATAACGGATGTGAGCATGAGGGTCTTCTTTGTCATGTCCGAAAAATTGTTTGTTTTGAACGAGGGTAAGCAAACCGTGCTTAAGCTCAAAGTTGTCCGCGGTGTTTTCGGGCACAACGATGGCATCCACGTAACCCACGGTGGGTGCTTCGAGCAATTGAGCCATAGTACGATTATCGTCCATTGTAACTACGGGAGGAGCTTGATTATTGTGCTTTTATTCCAGCCAACGAAGCTTCGTCTAATCTTTAATAGGGGCTCGGTTCGGTTCACCCATCATACCTACTAATAGGTTCCACAAGATTAAATGGTTCAACAAAAGTTGGGTTGACTTGTTGTTGTTGACGGTTAGAATTACGAGATTGAGAACGAGTGCGCATGCACTAAAATGTTAAAAAGAAATTTTATATTAATATATATATATATATATATATATATATATATATATATATATATATATATATATATATATATATAGTGGTCTTTCAACAATGTATTCACAATAAATTTTAAATACGGACAATGAGATAAGACACTTAAACTTAATAATCAACAAGCTTCACTGTAGCTCTCTAAAAGAAAGACGCACAAAGGAGTTTGTTTAACTTTAAAAGGTGAACCGTACCTCGCAAGAGACACAAAAGGTAAGTTTTTGATCTTTGGTTCAGGAACTTATTAATGGATAATACTTCAGTTGAAAGTATTATATGTTGGTGTTCTTTTACCAACTTAGTAATTTTTTTATTTTTTTTATGGACAATGTTTTTATTTGGTTTTTCTTGTTTTTTTTATATTATATATATACTAATAATAGAAAATTATTTTTGTATTTTTTTTAAAAAAAATAAGCAAAATAACTTCACATGAAAGGATCTTCAAGACCATCAAATGGGTCAAACGGCTTCAATCCAATGTAAACAATCCTCCTCCTAACAACGGCCGCCAAAACCTGATCGAAATTGAATATACCTTAAAGAATTAAATAATAAATATAAATATATATAAATACTTATAAATATATAAATAAGAGGGTAAGAATCAAAAAATCTCAATTGTAGTAATCCGGGAGTATGATTCCCGGGTCGTTATCCCCAACGAGGAATGCAATTGAAAGTTGAGAGTCGTTTTGAGAATCGATGCTTGAATGGAACAAGATTATGATTGGTTATCTAAAACTACGAGAAAATTAAGGCAAAACTTAAAAAAACAAATTAAGGTAAGGACAAAATTTTAACTAACATACGGCAAAACGTGAATCCTAAACGGGACTAAAAACCCTAAATAATCAAAAATTAAAGTCTTAAAATGATCTTTTTGGTTATTTATATGTCTTAATTGACTAAAAAGCTGACAAAGAAACTAGGACACAAAAACAAGATTTAGCTTGAAAACACTAAAAACTTGTATCGGGGATTCATCCCCCGTTCTTAAAAAACAAAATTTTGCCAATTTAAACCTACGAAAAGCCATTATTTTCTAGGTTCAATTGTTAAAAGAAAATTTTCTAAAAAAGAATTAAGTTTTTTTTGACTTTTTATAATTTTTTTATGAATTAAAAACGATTTTAAATGGAAATTAAATGTTATAAAATACTTAACTTTTAATTAAAAATCTGAAAAAAATTAGCAATAGTAGCTTGAACAATGTAGAATCAAGAAAAATAGTTGGGGAAAAACTGTTCATCAATTAAGCTATGAAATAGCCCAAAAACGGCTTATAAGCTAAAAAGCCTAAAATGACTATAAAGAATTAATTGTGTAAAGAATGACAGAGAAATCCCAAGGGTGCTAGTGATAGAGGAGTGTGTGGTTAAAACGTTTGGTGATAAGGGTGAGGTCTCGGGTTCGAGCTTTGCTCACCTAGGACTTCTCCTAATCCAAAATGTTTTTGTTTTTGCCTTTTTTACAACTTTTTAGAAAAAGCACTAAATAAGCAATTTTTACAAAAGCACTTTTTTTATGACTAAAAATAAGCTCGAAAATAGCTGGCAAAAGTGACAGAAATAAAGCTATCACTACTAAACATAAATTGTAACTGTTAGCTAATTTAAGCCTAATAAGCAAACCAAAAAGAGAATTAAGCTAAAACAGATGATAAGCTATACCTAAAAAGCAATTTTGAATAAAAATAAGCAACCAAATTAAGCTAGAGAGACAGAATCATCAAAAAGCTATGAAACTTAGAAATTTTAAGCTAAAATGCAAATAAGCTTAAATAAGCTCTAAACTAATGAGTACTAGCTAAAATAGGCTTAATATAAACCTAATAAGCTTATGGAACACAAAATAAGCAATTTATAAGCCATATGCTTAAAGAAGCAAATGATGGTTATTTGGTAGAAACCTGTTACAAAATAGCATAGGGGTGCACTTTTAAGTTAAAAGGGCTTGCATGGTTGTACCACGGTTGACTTTGTTGACCTTTGCTAGAACTTTCCGGCTCTTGTGTACTTTATTCGTCTCATGTTTATGTTTGTCAGGTTTTGACCATTTTCTTGTGATTTTTTCTATATCCGTACCTACACATCACAAATGAAAAAACAAGCAATATACAAGCCATAATTTTTTTTTTTTTTTTTTTTTTTTTTTTATCATTTGTTCATTTTAGGGTCATTTTTGGTATAAAAAGGATATGTGATTTCTCACATATCAACGTGATACTTATGTACGACGATCGCTGATATTTATCGAAAAGGCGAAATTGGTACGTAATCATTTTATGGTTGTGATGACTAGCAATTTAGACTTAACTTATCTTTCGTTTGTTGAACCAAACTAAAATATCCCATGTCTAACTCACACCCATTATTAACCCAAATCTTAACCCAATAAAAGTCCTTTTGATTGATTTGCCTAGTGCTCACGCCCCATCAGATTTGTTTTGATACTCGTACAAGCCTATGGTAAAAACGACACGAAAAGCATGATATGAGCATTGAGTGAATTTACTACACCACCAATCAAATATTGGGTGTTGGGCGAATTTATCAAAAGTTTTTATTCGTGAGTTGCATCCCCCCCCCCCCCCCCCCCTGCTAGTTGTGTTATCTACCTCGAGATCATCCACCCGTAATGGGTATGTCAAAAGTCTCGAAATATTATCACATATAAACTTTAAATGATAATGTTTTTTTGTATTAGAATGATTAAATGTATTTTTATGAGTCATGATCGGTGTATCGTTGGAACCATTTTTTAAATGCTAAACCTGCTCGAGGCGAGCAAAACTTAAGTGTAGGAGAATTTAATAACGCTCAAATTGAGTATGTTTCAGGTGCGTTATCTGTGATTTTATATGTGATGTTTGGTTAATTAACAGACTTTTATCACTAATATTGCACAAAGTTGAATTTATGTGTTCGTAGCTAGCCAAGATTCCAACACCAACACCCCCCCCTGCAAACACCCACACAGGAAGAACAAGAAAAGAAAGAAAATATAAAAAAATATGTATTTTTGAAGAATTCCCCGCCAAAAGTATACCCCAAAAAAAACAGTTGATGCATTGTTGGGACAATTTGGCACGAGAAACAATTGTTTTTGATGAAATAAAAGTCATAAAGTCAACCGATCTACGGGAGAAGCAACCAGGAAGACAAAACAAGAAAAAGTCAAAGTGTTGTGTAGGAAGTAAGGAGGAGCCACCCGACTTGGTCGTGTAGCCGGTTTGGGCTAAAAAGGTAAGTTAGCCGTGAGGAGCCGCCCGACTTGAAAAGGAGCCGGCCGGCTGGATCGCATAACAGTTACATTTTAGGCAATTAAGGACATGTTTTAGATAAGTATTAATGGGAGTCCAATCATTTTCCCTCCCATAACTCAAAAGAGATGTTTTCTTTCTTCCTCAAGGTTATGTTAGCTATAAAGACAAGTTCTTATGCTTAGAAAAGGTGTTGCCATCTCTTTAACCCTTGAAAAGGTTAAAACCATAAATCTACTTATCCTATAAGGCTTATCACCTCTGCCATTTCCAGGAGAATAGCAAGGACGAAATTCCAAGTGTTGGTTGCTTACACACGGTGTAGTATTGGGAGGATTAGTTGCTTGGAGGCGATTGGATTGCTATAGGTCCGAATTCTAAGTTTTCTCTTATAATCAAAAGACTATTTGTTATGATTATGAAGTTGAATTCTTATTTACATGTTATGGATATTGTTATCAATTTGTGTTTCAAGTTTGAAATGATTATGGAGTAGTTGTGTATACTTGTGTAAATGATATTGAATTAAATATGAGTGTTTGGTTGAATTATACGCGTAATTCCATGTATCATCTTGTGATTTTGTTTGAATAAAAACATGTCTTGATAATTTGTTGATAAAACTTAAGCAGATCTAAAGGTCGAAAGGATTCCCGTTAAAGTTTCCATTCCAAAAAAGTTAGTGCACGAACTATTATGGATTTTGATAATTGACATCTATCAAACCAAACTTATTAAAAAGACTTGTGACAATTTGAACACGGGTATAGGTCGAAAGGACTCGTGGGAACAAACTTGATATTTTATGTTTTCTAGCAAATGGATTTAACCGAATTAGTAAATTGAAGGTGTTCCGAGGTCGGAAAAGGGCTCACTGACTATTAATATTATATTGAACTTTCATGAAATATACACAATGGACCTGAAACCCGTAATAAAAGATTAGTGAATCGTATTAATTGCGTTTAACCTAAGCCGATACAAAAACACTCTACGTTAAGATATTTTGATTTTGACACAAGTCATTGTTTTGAATAAGGGGTGAATATTGTTTGATGTATTTTCCGGTTCATGAGGTAATTAGGATTGTGACAACCTTTTTACTTCTTTCTGTTACTTATTAATTTTTATCACCAAATCTCTTGTGATGAACTCAACTTATCCACCTTTGCTATTAATGAACGAGTATACTTGCTTGTATGCGTTTTTGTAGAATAAGTAGTCGTGTTATAAATTTATAACTGGCATGCAAAACGACGCTATCGGCGTCAAAGAAGGTCATGACGGCGTCACATATCAAGGCGGGTCGGCGACGCCGTCACTACGAATCCTGACAGGCGTCAAGATTTGTGGTCAAAGAAACCTAAGTGAATTCGATCAGGGTGATGACCGTTACAAAAACCCTAGTACGTTGTCACAGAATTTAATAAATATTGATCGAAATAGGACTATACCCTTAAAAATATAAATTTTAAATTTATTATATATAAATAGTTATAAAATATATAAATAAGAGGGGAAGAATAAAAAATTCAATTGTAGTAATCCGGGAGTTGATTCGGGTCGTTACGTCCCCAACGAGGATGCAATGAAAGTTGAGAGTCGGTTTTGGAATGAGCTTGAATGAACAAGATTGTGATTGGTTATCTAAAACTATGAGAAAAATTAAGGCAAAAACTTAAAAATAATTAAAGTAGACAAATTTTACAAAAACGCAATACGGGAATCATTAAGTGACCTAAAAATCCTAAATAATGAAAATTAAGTCCTAAAATGATCTTTTTGGTTTTTATAAGTCTTAATTGACTAAAAAGCTTGAACAAAGAAAACTAGACCAAAAACGGAAAAGCTTTAAGCTTGAAAACACTACAAACATGAACGGGATTCAATCCCGTTCTTTAAAAAACAAAATTTTGCAATTTAAACCCTACGAAATCAAATCTAATTTTCCTTGGTTCTAATTGTTTAAAGAAAATTTTCTAAAAAAGAATTATATTTTTTTGACTTTTTTATAATTTTTTATGAATTAAAAACGATTTAAATGAAATTAAATGTTTAAAAATACTAAACTATTTAATAAAAATTTGAAAAAATTAGCAAAAATAGCTTGAACAATGTAGAATCTAAGAAAATAGTTGGAAAAACAGGCTCTATCAAATAAGCTGTGAAATAAGCCAAAAACGGCTTATAAGCTAAAAGGCCTAAAATGACTATAAAGAATTAATTGTGCAAAGAATGACAGAGAAATCCCAAGGGTGCTAGTAGTAGAGGAGTGTGTGGTTAAAACGTTTGGTGATAAGGGTGAGGTCCCGGGCTCGAGCCTTGCTCACCTGGGACTTCCTCTAATCCTAAATGTTTTTGTTTTTGCCATTTTTTACAACTTTTTAGAAAAGCACTAAATAAGCAATTTTTACAAAAGCCCTTTTTTTATAAATAAAAAATAAGCACGAAATAAGCTGGCAAAAGTGACAGAAATAAGGTACACACTACTAAACCATAAAATGCTAACTGTTAGCTAATTTAAGCCTAATAAGCAAACCAAAAAGAGAATTAAGCTAAAATAGATGATAAGTTATACCTAAAAAGCAATTTTGAATAAAAATAAGCAACCAAATTAAGCTAGAGAGACAGAATCATCAAAAAGCTATGAAACTTAGAAATTTTAAGCTAAAATGCAAATAAGCTTCACATAAGCTCCTAAACTAAAGAGAATAAGCTATATATGGGCTTAATCTAACCATAAATAAGCTTAATGGACACAAAATAAGGCAAATTTAATAAGCCATATGCTTAAATTAAGCAAATGAGTTAATATGGCTAAACCGATAACAAAACAGCAAGGGGGCGGCACTTTTAAGCATAAAATAAGTCAAAGACAGATCATTAATGCTTTACAAACTTATTAGCCCTTAAAGACTTATCATTAAGCTACAAGAATCAACATCAAAAAAAGCAGTTTGATTTCATTAAGCCTTAAAAACTTCATGTAAAAGTGTTTCTCAAGATTTCATAAGTATTGGCAAATTTTCATCTTTACAAACCACCACTTTTGAGTTTAAAAATAAGCAAACAAACAGATCCTTATGGCTTTAAAACCTCAAAACAGATTAAGCTCTTACCTCAAAGAAAAAATAACAAGAATCAAAAGAGAGTTTGGAATAGAAAAAAGCAACAAATGATCAAATGAAAAAGCTGTTTCTTCTTTTTAGGACACTTAGCAATAATTTGATAGTTTTTAGCAAAACACAAAACAAACTTGCAGGCCTAAGGTTTTTTTATGCTAACTTGTTTTAACACTTGCATAAACACATAAACATCAAACTTTTCATAAGATTAAAAAGCATGATCAAATAAGCAGAGATGATAAGCTATAAACTCACAGATTCAAACAACACTTTCTTAAAACCTTAATTTTGAGTTTTAACACTTAAAAACTTTTAACATCTGAATTTTATGATGATTTCAAGCTAAACTAACATAACGTCAAAAACAATTTTTGACCCATTTTCACAAAAGAAAACAGTTATGCCAAACACCCCTTTAAAACTGTTTTTACTACTTTTAACTAGATAATCTAGATTTTTAATGAACAAATCCTTAAGACCAGATAGTGAATAGCTTATGTCAAACTCAATGAGCAAGTTTTAACAATAGTTAACCACTTAAATAAGCTGGACAAGATTATGCAACTAGATAAGCTATTTAAGACAGATTTCAAAGAAAACTTGCACAAATGAAATTTTAAACTACAACTAAGCATTCATAAGCATTAGACATCATAACAAAGCACAAATAAGCAAATAAGAATAGGCAATAAGCAACAATAAGCAGTAAAACAGTAAATAAGCTTAAAAGTGAAAAATGAAAACTTACAAACACCCTTGCTCAAAACGGTCGTAAGTAATCAACTCTACAAGCTCTAGGTTTGTCAATAAAACCAAGCTAGTGAGGTTATAAGCTTTTTCCAGTAGCTTATATCCAAGAAGCTACGGTGTTTCAAGGGGTGGATCTTTTTTGTATTTTTAGATGTTCTGATTAAAACATGGAAATAAAGAGATTAAAAACAGTAACTACGGCTTGATTAAAGAAACAAAAGTTAGTGAAGCTTTTAGGTATGATCTATAAGCGGTTTATGCTTTTCAAAGCTTAACAGGTTTTATAATGACAAACACAGAAACATAAAACACAAACCTCAAAATTTTCATTAAAAACTTAAACTTTTACAAGGAATTGAAATACAAAATACTTTTAAAACTTAAATAAAAATTACACTTCAAAAGAGACTAAAAAACTAACTAGCCCTTTACTACAAGGGTTAAGCCCTCTATTTATAGGCCGGATAGAAGGACCTAGACCCTTGGCTTGGTTTTCTTGTGTGAGAGGAAAAGTAGCTTCAATCTTGGCCCTCTATTCTCACTTGTGCTTCCATCACAACCCTTGATTGTGTCCACGCAATCATTCCCCAATGATTGCCTTGGATCACCAACGTGTTAGGTGGCAAAAACATCATCCATTACATCATTTAAGCTTCTAGAATGTGGGTTAAGTGGGTTTAACCTCGAGGTAAGTGTAATAGTAAAAATGGAGGTAGGGCGGGAAATTTGGGACGATGTACAATATTTTGATTGCAGGGGATGAGTTTAGAGTTATGGCAATTTTACCCCCTGAAGGTTTATAAGTGTATTGCAATCATAGTCCTTAATGTGTGCAATTTTGGTCCTTGAGGTTTATAAATGGGTTGCATCGTTAGTCCTTAAAGGACTAACGGGGGTGAGTTTAAAAGGGTAACGGGAGTAGGATTGTTAACAGGGGTTATAAAAGTGGTGATGGGCTTATTGTTGTGCCGGGTATAGTTTTAAAAGGACTTGGGCCTTTTTGAAGGTTTAAAGCTTATAAAGATATAAGAAGGCTTTCCCAGGCCCACTAGGTGTGTACGGGTAGACTCACTTTTGGCAATTTAGGTTTTCGAGTTCGGTTTTCGATGCTCTTTCCAATGCTTCATCCCGGGGTTAACTTTGACTTTTTGAATTTTGTTGACTTTGACTTTGTCTTTTTGACTTCTCACAGTCGTTTCATTCTCGTGCTCGGTTTTGTCGTTTTGGCTTCAATTTTTGTCCTTTTCTTGGATATCCATTCCCTGCATAATACAAATGTAAAACATACAAATACAATGTATTTTTGGTACGTTTTTAGTCATTTAAGTCTGATTTTAGTGGTCAAAGGTATGTGTAATTAAACGCATACCATATATACAAACCCTTTATTTTCACAATTCGTATATGGAACTTTTTTTTTGGGTAAAGGGTTTACCCGCTAAATTTTATTACGCCAAAAAAACATTTAAGTACAAGGGATGAGGGTGAGTCCCACATCTCCACCCGTTACATGGGCAAAACTACTTCCTAAAAGGAAGGTACATAAATGACTAGACAAAAGAAACATAAACTATTTCTTCTTGCGACCTCGAACACGGATATCCAGATTATCGCATTTAGCTTGAAGCTCATGAGAAAGATCCTGACCTTGCTTACATATCATCATCGTATGGGTCATCATCATAGTCAGCATTACCATACGAATCCCTCCATTGTTCCAGCAAACTTTGTATGCCAAAACCTACCCTTTCAGATGCCATAGAACGAGCCATATCGTTATCAATTGATGCAACCTCATCTTCACTATCATATTCACCCAGAAACTCTACCTTCTTCAAAGGATTACCAGCTTTATCCACAAGAATAGCTTGCCCACTAGTAAGTAAATCTTCAAACTTCCAGACTTTATCAATAATAGGAGTAGTATCAGAACTACTATTACCGACATTCATAAAAGAGGATCCACATGAAGTAGCCTCGTTATTTACCAAATTAGTAGTCCCTCTATTGGTACCAAACTCCACATCATTATCGACCGAATTAATAACGTCAAATGGATTTGAATTACTAACCTCAATAGTAGGTTCTACACCTTTCTTCTTATTACCACTAAAACCAGCATTAGGCTTTTTGGGAACAAGTCGATATTCTTTTTTAGGTTTAAAACCCATTTTTGGACCAAGCGAAACACCTCGAGAAGTTTGACTAGGCTTCTTCATAGTCTTCTTCTCACCAGCACCTGTATTCTTCGGACATTCCTCATGATAATGTCCAAAAACTGTTGATCCCACGCCTTGATCAATTCTTTACGTAGTAAAGTGTTTGTTACCTTGGATGAATCCAAAATAACAATGGTTGAGACTTTGTATGTATGCCAAAGTGTATGCGGAATCTACACTTTGATACTCTAGAGATGTTTATCAATGGAACAGTTATAAATAAACAAACAATGAAGTAATAACAAACTGCTTCAATATTATTAAAATAATAATACGAGTACTCTTGAGGTGCTAGGGGTTAAAAACCTTTGAAGCTATCAAATATCTTTCTAAAAGTACTTTTGTCTAAGTGTATATGTATCTAAACCTCTAGGATCTCCTTTTATGAACACAAAGAGTCGCCTTTACAAACTAATTACCTATCTTTAGGGATCAGTTACCAGCATCCCTCATAATTAATCTCCATGCATACTTATCTTCCAAGTCAGCAGCTTGACCTCAGCAGATTAACTCATTTCTCCTAGCAGTATTAACTAACACTGGCAGTACTAAGTATGTACTGGCAGTACTAACTCCATTATTAGTGTTAGTTGTACCTTGGCAATATTAAGTCTTGTGAAGATTTATTCCTAACAAAAACCTTACAAGACGAACACCTAGGAGGTTTCCACTCATACTCAACACTGAAATTAAATGTATAATGGCCCTCCCTAGTAATTTTAGGCATAGCCATGACAATTTTATCTTTCAACTCTAGATTAGCTCGAAGCTCATACGAATTTTTTAGTAATTCATATGTGGAACTTCGGAGAGCTATAGTTGCTTGCATTATTGATCAATTGTTAGGGCTTTTTATGACCTTTGATCTTAGATCTGTATTTTGGTTTGAGATAAGTAATCTATTTACTTAATCATTCACAATTATTTATATATGTTTGATGATTAGTTTCTTTTATTTTCTTCTTGTTAACATGCCAGGCTAAATTTATATGTGTTTGCTTATGATTGTATGAAACTTAGTTGTAAACTCTAATTTGTTGCTTCTTGTTAGTGGTGTGCACGTTAGGCATTAGCAAACTAGCTGCAATTTATTTTGTACACCGGGAAGTGTCTTAGTTGAAAACGTGGTTAGTATTAGATGAAACACCTCGCATTTGGGAAGGATAACTATGAAGTATTTATTTAGTGTTTTTAACTATGGGTCGGGAAAAGCCATTTTCAGGAATTGTGTGCTTAGGTGATTATGTAGATGAGTTTTGACCAATTCACAATTGAATAAGGGAATTAATTACACATTACACTAACGAGGGTGACAAGGCAACGGGTTAGAGGAATCCATTAGGGGGTACTAGTTTTTTTTGTCTTTCATCTATTCTACCTTTCTCGTTTTTTAGGTACTTTTGAAACATTAGGGAAAATGTTCAATTTAAGTGTAGGGAGGGTAATGAAAGCCTTAGAAACTATCTTTCCATTTGTATTTGCTTTGTCTTTAAAATGATATGTAATATACCAAAACATAGTCTAAAACGGTAATTATAACCCAAATTAAAAAAAAGTTATGGCATATATCTATGAAACTGTAGTTTTAGAAGAGTCTCATGGATAGGCATTATATGACTAGCACAAAACCCTACAACTCAAATATTTCCACCCAAAAAACATGATGTTGGCTCCTAGATCTTTAGAAATATAAAAGCATTCATCTTTAATGCTTGTGAGTGTACCTGTAGTATATTAGATTTTAGAACTTGTTTTAGTGATGCATCCAAAGATTGCTAGTGATATCGCATTCGTGTGATTAAGATTTACTAAGTGATAAGAGGTAGTAAGATAACCCTTATTTTTAGCCTATGTTTGTTATAGTTATGATGATCTCATTTTTCATATAACTACCCTCACACCCTTGCTATGCACTCATTTTTAGTGCAAGATACCCCTAATACACCTCTCTAAGCCAATCTTTTCATAGTTCTTGTGATTTTCCAATGGATTCCGGATTATCATTAAAGATAATTCTTTACACCTTACTTAAATGTTACATCCAAATCACCTTTGCCCCTTGTATGTACTCATTTTTAGTAAATTATTGTGAGCATAATTGTTTAACCCTAGTTAATTATTTGCTTGAGTACATGGTTGCTAAGTCGAGTCATTTGTTAGTATACATAATTTTAGGACGATTAGGAATCATGGTAGTTTTGATTTTATGGAGAAATAAAAAAGAAAGTCAAGTTATTACCCCACATGCTTAATGTACTCTATGTTTGTTGATCCTTCTAATTTGGGCCATTAGTTAGTTTATAATTGAGTTACTAAAAACTCAAATGTAGGAATGTCAATATAATCTGAGTCATAAGATTTTATATTTATTTTCATCAGAATTTTTGATGCAGGGCAAAGTGTATAAAAAGTCAAAGAATAAAAAGTAAAAAAATCTAAAAAATCTAAAAATTCTAAAAAATAGGAAAAATGAATAAATTTTTTGTCCTACTTATGTTTAAGTCAAGAAAGAGTCGAGAAAAATAAAATAAAGAGTTTGATGTAGAGTTTAGTATGATTATTAGAGTTTTGTTGAGTCTTGGCTTAACAATGCCTTTATACATGTAATTTTGTAAATGATTAACTTTCCACCAGTAAAAATATATCCCATTATCCCTTACCGTGTTTTCCATACCTTACACCGAACGTTACAACCCTTGTAAAGACCTATTTGATAGTATTTCCTAGGTGCTTTTTTGGGGCCAAAAAAAAAGTGGTAGAGGTTTGATCCTTTAACAAGCTTATGGTAATCTATATGCTATGCCAGATAGTGAGTGTTAATTTTCCTGTTTCCTATATTGTTATAATTCATTATACACCGGAGTGAAAGAGAGAATCCAAACACTTATGTGAGGCGCTAGTATATGATTTCCGTGATTTTATTACAAGGATGATCCAGTTGTGCCTGAAATTATCTTTACTTAGTATTTTAAATACCCCCGACTTTGCTATTTATTAGGTGGAAAAGCTCATTTGCTTAAGGACAAGCAAATCCCAAGTGTAGGGATATTTAATGGGGTGTCATTTTATACACTTTTTTAGGTCATTTAACCCCTAAATTCATGCAAATATGCTCTATTATTGCACCAAATCCTTTCTTTTTGTGTAATTAGCATTTCAGAAGCAAATTAGATGAGTACACATGACTTAGGCTCGTTTCGTGAAAAAAAACAAGCAAAATAAAACTTTTCGGCTTTGCGACCACCATCTTGACGTGGTCACCAATTGTGCCTAGAAAGTGAAGTTTTGGCCAAGTTTTGTGGTGCTTCAGTTTGTGGAGACAGCGTCACAAGAATGTCATGACCGCATCACAACTTCAAGGTGATTGTGTCATAACAAATCCTAACGGCGTTCACAGAAATGCTCGGTCAAAAGAACCCTAAGTGAAGACGAATGAGGGTAACGACATATAAAACCTTTGTGACATAGTCACAAGTAATTTCCTATATATATAAACCCTTTATTCTTATAACTCGTAAGTGGAACTTGGGAGAGCAATAGTGCAACTATTATAGACAATTTTTAGGGCTTTTTATGCCCTTTTTACTTAGATACTCCTATGTTGGTTTGAAGATAAGTAATCCATTTATTAATCATTCAAAATATGTGTATGTGTTGATGATTAACTGCTTCCTTTCTTTTGTTAACATGTTAGGCTAAATTTATATGTGTTTGTTTATGATTCCATGAAACTTAGTTGTGAACTCTAATTTGTTGCTTCTTGTTAGTGGTGTGCACGTTAGGCATTAGAAAACTAAATGCAATTTAATTTGTGCGTAAAGACGTCTAGTAAAACGTGGTTAGAATGAGATGAAACCCTCACGTTTTGGAAGATAACTAATTAAGTTTTTATTGCGCGTAGTTTTTAACTATAGACGGGAGTAGTTTTCAGGAGCTATATTTTTTTTTTCTTAATAAATTTTACAAAATTTCCTTTTTCTTTAATAATCATTCTTAGGTGATCATGTAGACGCATTTTGTCCAATTCGCAATTGAATAGGGGAATACTTACACATTACACTAACGAGGGTGATAGGGCAACAAGTTATAAGGATCAACTAGGGAGTAGTGCAATATTAAGTGAGCACGTTGTTTACCAATACAAGTTCCCATCACTTAAACTGATCTGCATAATTAAATTTATATTAGTTTAATTTAGTTTAAAACCACCTCTCTCAACATATTAATTTTACTTGCTTTCTAAAAAATATAAAAATACAAAATTACACTTCTCTCCCCTTTAGATCTTAGTAACATACAATTCAAACCTACCTCACTATTCCCCTAAAGAATGATCAATTCCCTGAGTCTTGCCTATACTACACTGCAATGATTAGTACTATGCCTAGGAGGATTGTAAAACTTTTGCGTTTATAATATACGCATCAAGATTTTGGAGTGTTACCGGGTAAATGTCAAGGTTTTCGGTTCTATCAGCTTAGTCTTACTCACTAGACTCCTTCAAGTGTGATTTTTCTTTTCCTTGTTAATTAGTTTTCCATAGTTTTATCTTATTATCAATTGCTTTCATTAGTCTTTTACCATGACCCGTAGTACCATTAAGAAATTAGTTGAACCCCTTAAGGAACCCGAGAGAGAAATGCATAGACTTAGGAAAGCTGTCCGTCGTCAGCAACAAAATGAATCCTTAGCTATCGCCTGGCTTGAAATCTTTCGATGGCGAAAAAAAAAAAAGGGGGGGGGCCCTCAATTCTTCTATTAGTTATAACTTAAAATAACCGCTCCAACTAAAATCCTTAGAGAATTTTCCTCTCCTAACTCTTCCGGTTTTCAAAACCTAATTGTTTATCCTGTGGAACAAATAGGGAAGGTCTTGGATTCACAAGATGTCTGGTTAATCCAAGGTGTGCATACATTTTAGGGATTACAAAGCGAAAATCCATCCACCATATTAAACACTTTTTAAGTATAGTGGACAACATCCAAGCCGTTAAAGCCACACGTAACGCATTAGGACTTTGTTTCTTCCATTTTTCTTTGAAAGGTAGGGCGAAGCAGTGGTTAGACATAATACCTCCCGGTCAAATCTCTACCTGGGAACAACTTGTTTCAAAATTCTTAGATAACATTTTCCTACCAGGTCGCACTTCAACCTTTAGAGATAAGATTATTCAACTCCGTCAAGGAAACGAAGAACCCTTCAAAGACGTCTGGATTCGTTTCCAAGATTTAATCCGACTGACACAAGCTTGATTCATATAAAATCTCGTAAGTCACCTATCACAGAGCGGTTTGATGTTGACTCTGGAAGGATTTCCATTCATCATGGTGAATACTGAAGAGTATCACTCTGAATGTTCTGGAAAAATCACAAGGATAAAATGTAGGAATCTTGTTAACAACATGTGAACTTAATGATATTCAACAAGTGCTTTTCATAGAATCTGTCCTAACGAGATTTATTTATTGATCTCTTGGCTCTAGAATCGATTAGTGCGTTTTAGTTTTAGTGATCGAAGGCTGAAGCAGACTGTCACCTTTTCAATATCAACTAACTCGGAGTGAGAAAGTCAATTGAAGTCGTGTTGATCTCCATGACAAATGAGACAAGTCTCTTTTGAGAGAAACTTGGATGGCTGGGAAGGGTTGTTCAGTGCATCACTAGGTCCATGATGTCTTGTCTTCAATACCAGAATTCTCCCTTTATCCATACATTTCTTTTTCATTCTTTAACCCCTTCAATGCTTACCAAGACGTCATTACTAACACCTTGTTGTGATTCTTCCAGTGTTAACTCATGCCTTAGTTGGCATTATTCCCTTATTCTTATTCATCTCCAATCATACCTAAGGACTACTATTTCTAACTATGGAATGTCCTTGGGTTGATCCCTTTGATTCTGGTAAGATCATAGGACTAATACCTAACCTAACCACCTTATGACTTCAGAATTGTCGTGAATTAATAGGTTATTGGGTATAAGATCGTAACCATAAAACCAGTTTGAAAAGAATTCAAAGTGTTTAATATAATTATTAAAATCGTTTGACACTTTGAGAGTTTCATCTTTTGGAAAACTCCCCCTTCACACGTGCATCGATAAACGAAAGTGTTTTGCACATGTGGGTAGAAGTAGAAAGCACTTTGAGTCTTTAGATCACTTATTATTTGTTTTTACCATACAACTTTAGGCATTTATTTTTCTTGATCACATTTTGATCACATTTCTCCCCTTATTTTAAATACTAATTTACTTAGTTTTTGAAATACCAAGTTATTAAAATTTGTCATAAAAATTCTGTGGAGAGAAGTGATTTAGCATGAACTGTGGAACTTTTTCTTCTTGCTCCCTCTCAATTTTACATATGCTTGACACCAAAAAATGATACGAAGTTGTAAAAAGAATATAAAATTAAGGTCGAGAGAGTGTTGAGCACACAATTTTTAAAGATTATGAATTGTCATTGAAGAATTCTTCAAAAATTATGCTCAGACACTTGATCATCTTATAACAAACATTCTATAGAAGTTATGTCATTATTATTGTTTTGTTATTAAGAGACTTTTGATAATGTTTTGAATACATAAGAATTGTAGTGATATGATGTATCCAAAATCATTAAAACTTTATTTTTCGAAAAACTCCCCCTCAACAATTGACTCATTTATAAAAATGAAACCACTTGTTAAAATGAACATTGACGTGTCGTTGAGTGTAGATATTATTTATTATCAAGTTTTACATTTATATTTTGTTGACTATACCTAAAACAACACTAACGAGCAGTATACCCGATCAGATGTAGCTTCGTTGGTAAGTAGTGTGTCGATCACTAAGAGCGAGAGCGTTAATCTTTTTGTTCTATCAATATTTTGGTTAACTAAATTAAGTCAATTTAAACTATGTTATTTCTAATCTCTGTTAAACCTATGCTAAACCTAGTTCTAACGGATAAAGGGGGTTTCAGTCTAAGAGACTGGCACATGTTTGGTGGTGACTTAAATAAATTTAAAACACAATAACACACGCAAGCAGATAATTGAAAGATAGAAGAGCGGTCTAGCCAATTATAAGAAAACTGTATTAACCATGATTAATCCAATTAGAACACATGTTTGTTTATTTTAGTGCAATGAGTGCTTATTTTGAGGTGGCATATCATTCCAAGATTTAGGCGGTACTTCTTCCTAAAACCTAGACACCTAGAATTCTGTCACAATTAAACGCATCCGCATAAAGTATCCTATTTGCTGATTATAATCTATCTTAGAAGATTAATAATGGTGATCTTATTAAACCCTAGCTCATGGTGACTTTACCCACTTACTGCTTAACGGTTATGTTACTAGTAGTCACAATAGTCGAGTCTTTACCAATGGAAGCAGGAAAAGCTTTATAGGTCACCTGTTGAATAACTTAATCCTTTAGCGATTGGTAATGAGTGGTTATTATTTGTTGATCCTATTATTTAGATATATAAATTGTTGATTTGGTAGTGCCATGCTGTATTAGCTAGCTATGTAGTTTGCATTCCTAGATCCAGTTGCATGATGGGTTGCATAC
The DNA here is from genome assembly GCA_026074375.1 of Tanacetum coccineum. NCBI lineage: Eukaryota > Viridiplantae > Streptophyta > Magnoliopsida > Asterales > Asteraceae > Tanacetum > Tanacetum coccineum. The sequence goes on from BQNB010012433.1 coordinate 56,131, forward strand.
TTAATCACATAAACAAGTATGAATTGATAAACATAATCAACAACCAACGATAAATTAGGCACTCATAGTATAACAATACCAAACATTTAAATCTTCATTATCATGGTTAATACCCAAGGGTATTAGTTAACCATTATAATTAATACAAGAATAATAATCAAATTAACCAAGGTAAACTAACTGAGTTAAACGAATGATACCAAAAATTAAATGATTTTTAGAGTATAGGTGATTACAAGGTGTTTCCTATGGAATTCGAAGCTTTGTTTGAACTCTTATGCTCTTCTTTTCTTCTAGAAATTAACTTTTGTGATTAGGGTATCGAAAATATGATCAAGCACACCTAAAACTCATTTTTAGGTTTTCTATTTATAGTGTCTGGAATAGTGTCGATACGCCGTATTAGTAGAAGTCAATATGACGTATAGAGAGTTTCTTGGAGTAGGGACCACGTTCAATATCTTTCAGAATCTTCGTATATAATAAATCTTGGATACGATATATAATATATTCTGGATACTGCGTATAGATCTTTGTTCTTTATGGTTTCTTGTGAAGTGCATGCACATATACGCCATATCTTCCTTGATGGATACGGTGTATAGTCAGTCAGAACAGTTTCTTCATATTTCTTTGTTTTAGCTCCATAATGTGTGCCATTTAGCTAATCTTCACAAAGTACTCCATAATTACTATAATTCTCAAATATAAACGATTAGATACCAACTCATGCAATAATGATATAAAATGGGTAATAAATATAGGATAAATGATGCTATAAAAGTGACGTTATTTGACGTCATTAAATATCCTCCCACTTGAATCCTACTTGTCCTCAAGTAGTCTTTAGAAATTTATGAAAATGTATCCTAAATGATTTCTCTTTAAGCATTTATTCGTTCAATTACCAGTACACAACCAAACACCTCACGAAGTAGGAAAATGAAAACACTCAAATCACTCGACTAATCTATGTGGTAACATGTAACTAATTCGCTCGACTGCTTGCCTGTAACGAGTATTCTATCATAAGCTTGGCAAAGATACACATCTCCACCACTAAAGCTAAGGAGTAACAAGTTTATAAAGGTAAATTGGGTTTAAAAGGCTTAAAGGGTTTGATCACTCTTTCTAATCTCTATCTATACCAATATTCCAGAAAAGGTGACAAAATCACACATACACACCTATAATGATAGGAAAGACACATATGACTGCATTTGAACCTTAACTTAAAAAAGCTAAATAATAGGACTAGTAGTCTTTACCAAAAGTTTTAAACCAGCAAAGGCGACAAACCACATATACACATCCATAACGATGGAATAGACATACATGATTGCATTCATTCCCTCACTCAAGTAAAACCAAAGGTTAGGACGAAGAGTGATATAGGGTATAGATCTTCTAATCCTTTCTTTAAAAGTAATAAACCAACAAGGCAGACAAAATCACACATACATGGCCGTAACGACGGAATAGACATATGTGATTGCTCGCATCCTCATTCGAGTAAAACCTAAGGGTTAGGGATTAGGAAAGGGAAATAATTGTTATTAAATAAAATTATACAAAACAAATAGACTATGTCCAAACAAATAAGGTACAAGTTGCTAGATACTTTCTCGACCGAACCCATGATAAAGACACAAATCATGGACTACTCCATGTTTAGTAGACACAAAACAGAATCAAAAAACGTCTTTGATCAAAGATAAATGAAAACAACCCTTAGTTGGAATTCCCATAACGGTCAACTCCCAATCATCCATACTATACATACTTTTACAAAAGCAAGTGGCGATATCTACCACTTTATTCAAAACTTTTGATGTGTCATTGTGTAGGTAGTTATTTTAGTTATCAAGTTTTACATTTATATTTTGCCGACTTTACCTAAAACAACACTTTAACGGGCAGTGTACCCGATCAGATGTAGCTTCGTTGGTAAGTAGGGTGTCGATCACTAAGAGCGAGAGCATTAATCTTTAGTTCTATCAATATTTTGGTTAACTAAACTAGGTTAATTTAAACTATGTTAATCCTAATATATGTTAAACCTATGCTAAACCTATGTTAATCCTAATTCAAACGAATAAAGAGGGTTTTCAGACTGAGAGACTGGCACATGTTTGGTGGTAACTTAAATCAATTTAAAACAAAATAACACACGCAAGCGGATAATCAAAAGATAGAAGAGCAGTCTAGCCAAATATATGAAAACTGTATTAGCCATGATTAATCCAATTAAAATGATGGTTTGTTTATTTAGTGCAATGAGTGATTATCTCGAGGCGGCATATCATTTCAAGATTTAGGCGGTACTTCTTCTTAAAACCTAGACACGTAGAATTCTATCACAATTAATTCGCATCTACATAAAGCATCCTATTTACTGATTATAATCTATCTTAGGAGATTAATAACGGTGATCTTATTAAACACTAGCTCATGGAGACTTTACCCACTTATTGCTTAACGGCTCTTTATATACTAGTAGTCCACTGTCCGAGTCTTTACCAAAGGAATCAGTACGTTATTTTTTGATCCTAGGTCACCTGCTAGTCCAACTTGTTTACATAAACCAATGGTAAAGATATGTCAATATTTGTTATCCTATTACTCTAGATATATAAATTGCGGATATAGAGATCCATCCCAACATCTAGCTAGCAAGATATTTTGCATTCCTAGATCCAACTGAATGATGGGTCGCATACTTAAGCACATAAACAAGTATGAATTGATAAACATAATCAACAATCAACGATAAATTAAGCAATCAATATAAACAAACCAAACATTTAAATCTTCATAAACATGGATAATACCCAAGGGCATTAGCCCTTAACCATTGTAATTGATACAAGAATAATCAATCAACCAAGGTAAACTAACCGAGTTAAACGAATGATACTAAAAATCAAATGATTACAAGAGTATAGGGATTACAAGATGTTTCCTATGGAATTAATATCTTTGTTTGATCTCTTCTGCTCTTCTTGTCTTCTGAAAATCAACTTTTGTGGTTAGGGTATCGAAAATATGATCAAGTACACCTAAAACTCGTTTTTAGGTTTTCTAATAGTGTTTGGAATAGTGTCGATACGCCGTATTGGTAGAACTCAATATGACGTATAGAGAGTTTCTTAGAGTAGGGACCACGTTCAATATCTTCTAGAATATTTAATTGATATATCTTGGATATGAAGTATTAGATCTCCTGGATATGGTGTATATGTCTTCGTGGTTTCTTGTGAAGTGCAGGCACAAATACGCCGTATCTTATTTGATGGATACAGTGTATTGGATGTCAGAATAATATTCTTCATATTTCTTCGTTTAAGCTCCAAAATGCGCGCCTTTTAGCTAATCTTCATAAAGTACTCCATAATTACTGCAATTCTCAAATATATACGATTAAGTACCAATTCATGCAATAATGGTATAAAATGGGTAATAAACATAAGATAAATGATGCTATAAAAGTGGCATTATTTGATGTCATTAAATATCCCCCCACTTGAATCCTACTTGTCCTCAAGTAGTCTTTAGAAATTTATGAAAATGTATCCCAAAGGATTTCTCTTTAAGCATTTATTCGTTTAATTACTAGCACACAACCAAACACCCTACCAAGTAGGAAAATGAAAACACTCAAATCACTAGACTAATCTATGTGGTAACATGTAACTAATCCGCTCGACTGCTCGGTCGTGACGAGCATTCTATCATAAGCTTGGCAAGGATACACATCTCCACCACTAAAGCTAAGGAGTAACAAGTTTATAAATGTAAATTGGGTTTAAAAGGCTTAAAGGGTTTGATTACTCTTTCTAATATCTATCGATACCAATATTCCAGAAAAGGTGACAAAATCACACATATACACCCATAACGATGGGATAGACACATATGACTGCATTCGAACCTTAACTCGAATAAGCTAAAGAATAGGACTAGTAGTCTTTACCAAAATTCGTAAACCAGCAAGGGCGCAAACCACATATACACACCCATAACGATGGAATAGACATACATGATTGCATTCAATTCCCTCACTCGAGTAGAATCAAGGGTTAGGACGAAAAGTGATATAGGGTATTAATCTTCTAATCTTTCACCAAAAAGTAATAAACCAACAAGGCGGTCAAAATCACACATACATGGCCGTAACGACGGAATAGACATATGTGATTGCTCGCATCTTCATTCGAGTAAAACCTAAGGGTTAGAGATTAGCAAAGGGAAATCATTGTTGTTAAATAAAATTATAAAACAAATAGATTAAGTCCAAATAAATAAGGCACAAGTTGCAAGATACTTTCCCGACCGTTTCCCATGATAAAGACACAGAAATATATACACAAACGTCTTGATCATAGATCAACAAAAACAACCTTATGTGGCATTCCCGTAACGGTCAACTTTCCAATCATCCATACTATACATACTTTTACAAAATCAAGTGGCGATATCTACCACTTTATACAAAACTTTACATCGTTGATTTATAATTACGCATCAACGAATAATCGATCCTTCAAATAATACCATCGGTTTAAGCCTTAATGAACCGACTATCTTCATAATTTCCTCCTTTTTTTGCAGTAATTTTTTTTAACATAAATGATACACTACTAATCTCGGTGTAATTTTACTAATTTCTTTCATAATTCTTCATTCTTCGAACATACCAGTAATTGTGATGGTAGTAAAAATACATGAGCTTAACTAATTTTACATTCCCAATTGCGATGTGCAATTTTCCAACCATACCAGAGATAGACAATGATGCAGGACATAGAAAATACATACTTTACACTAAGCAACTAATAAATGGATTTAATCTAACAGGGTAGGCTAAGGTGTAAAGGTGTAACAAAATAAATAGTTGGTGAAAACCGAAATGGTTAAACAGGTTTTTCTTGGGGAATCTTACTCTTAAAATTAGAGTAAACAAACGGTTTATACGGGGGTTAACTAACCAGTGTAGTTAGTTAAATACACAACATATATAGGCTTTATGGGTGTAATTTTAGAAATTTACCAATTTAAACAAGTTACTCCATCTAAATCCATAGTACTAATTATTGTGGTCTCGAATAGATATACCAAGCTAAGTTCTAAAGTCTACAACATCACTGGCACACTTATATTTTTATGGGATTTTGGTTAAATATTTAGAAATGGATAAGGGTGAATCCTCACAGTATCTAATAAGGGTTTTGTGTGCAGGTTATGTAACCAGTAATTTCACAAAAGTATGTGATGATGTGTCATTTTATACACTTTTTCAAGGCCATTTAACCCCCTAAATCATGCAAATATGCCCAGATTATATGCTTAATCGTTTGTTTTTAGGTTTTTAGCACTTGGATGACATTTGAAGGAAATACACGTGACTTGGGCTCATTTGGAGAAGAAACAGACAAGATTACGACTCTTCACTAAAAATAAAAATTATGCATACAGCGCGCAGAGACGGCGTCGCCATCATAAAGCGACGGCGTCAGGATCTTCATCGTGACGGCGTCAGGACGTGGCCGACTTAAAGAGGATCTAGAATCATCCATGTGGCGAAGGCGTCACGACTTCAAAGCGACGTTGTCGCACCGTTTTTACTATATATAAAACCGATTTTAGAGTTTTAAGTGTGTAACTTTGTATAACTCTTGGGAGACGAACCCTAGTCATTCTAGCAGTTTTTAGGTCGTTTTTAGGGCCTCAAAACCCTATTGTAACTACCTTCAATCCATGTTTAATCAAGTAAGATTATTTATCATTAATCATTCAATATGTTTATATGTTGTTTGATTGATTTATGTTCTTGCTTTATTTATAACATGTTAGGCTAAACCCTCCTTTGTTTTTACTTATGATTGCATGAAACTTAGGTTGTAGATCCTTAAAATGATGTTTCTTGTGATGGATGTACGCGTTAGGCTTTAGCAAACTAGCCATAAGATATTAAATTGGCCATAGAGTCTTGCAGGAAGGTGAGTGTGTAGAAAAGGATATCATGGTATCAGCTTCATATACTTTACCTAATATGGTGAATCCTTTATATTTTTACATGCATTTCAATATATACTCTTAGGGGCCTTGTAATTGTCTATATACGACCTTACTTGTGCGTTGCCTTAACAGAATGATTAAATAGACGGCGGGTTAGTGTTAATTCGTTCATGGACTTAGGAATATTACCCTATCATCATAAGTGTGCAAGGCAACAGATTCTTGAGAAGCAATCTGAGGAGTAGTGTATGATTAGGTAAATACATCTTTTTATCATAAAGTTATCACCAGTAGTTTAGATTATATTAAAACAAACTAACCTCTCAAAACCATGATATTTACCTGCTTTCTTAAAAATATAAAAACACAAAAAGAATCTTTCCTTAACCCTTTAGAATTATGTTAGACCATGTTCGAGCCTTCCCAAACTATTCCCCTAGAGAATGATAACAACCCCTGAGTCTTGCCTTACTACACTACAACGGTTAGGTACTCTGCCTAGGGGATTGTAAAGCTTCCTATGAAGTCTTCACAACCTCCACATCAAGTTTTTGGCGCTGCTGCGTGGGTACTAGTTAGGTTTTGAACTTAGTTTAGCTTAGTTCTACTCGCTTGATTCCTATCAAGTGAGATTTTATTTTCAGTATATTAGCTTTCTTGTAGTCTATATTTTCTTTGTGCCTTTTGTTTGTAACTCTTTCGTTCACCATCATGATGTATGAAAGACCACCTACCACACCCTTTTAAAACCCACCATGAACCACAACCTTCCCATTCAAAAGATATATCTTGGTGTTCCAACAACATCAAGATGAATCTATCTACGATGCGTGTACTTATTTCAAAAACTTAATCCAAAGAGTACCTCATCATGGCCTCGATTTATGGTACCATACTCAATTATTTTATGATCATGTCGACGACTATACCAGAATGAACCTTCACTTTGCAGTAGACGGGAACCTTAGGGAATTAAATGGTGAAGAAGCATGGAAAGCCATAGAAAATTTCGCCAAAGGCTAAAAAGAATGGGACAACCTACCAAATATTATTTATGAATAATAAGTAGCAAATTTAAAGGCTCAAGCAAAAAGATTGTTTGGAAATGATAATGTTTGGGTTGAGATGCATAGAGGTATAGCATGGGATAAGGTGGAAAATCCAAACCCACAAAGTACACCACAAGTCCTCCCATCATTTGAGGAATGCACACCACTCGTGACTTACCAGAAGAAGTAGAAGAGATTATAGGAATCACGATTGAGGTAGAACCTTTAGACAAAACACCACTAGGGGATTTAGGCTTAAATACTTGTAATCATGACCTTCCTCTTAGTTCTAGGGAAGTTCCTAGTTTTGATAAACATGATCCTCAACCATAACCCTTACCTAATTTTGCACCCTTAGAAGCAAGTCTAGGAAACGAAAGAGGCCTCAAACCACCCATCAACCCACATAGTTTCGGATAGTTTTAGAATGAGGGCATTAGATAATTTAACCATTCATACACCACATTCATCTCTTGTGGCGTCTTTCCACCTTAGGGATTTGTATTGCTATTATCACCCATGCCTAGATGACCCTAAGAAATATGATGGATTTAAACCATGTTTATTAGGACAAAGTGAATCCCTAGGTGTTGATTTTTCGAATATGGAGATGATAGAAAATTGTTGGGAATTAGAATTTAAAGAAGTTTCTTTTCTAGGAAGAGGACTTAATTTACCCGTTTGACCAAAAAAAGTAGAGAATGTTAGGATTAAAGAAACACACCATTTGGAGCATATAATTCAACAATCAATTTTTCAACATGTGACCCTTCTCACAACAATGGTGTGTACCATTACTGTCACCCGCACTTGAACTCAAGTGTAGGGGAACCCTCCCCTTTATCTGTTAAATAAGGGTAGATTCAGGCTCGTGACTCGAACAAAAATAAGCGTTTCTTGGGAGGCAACCCAATGTTTATTTTTATCGCACATTAGGAGTGTCTTATGTTTTATTCTTTATTATTTGTTTTATAATGTTTGAATTATTTTGTAATCATGCTTTATTTGTTTGTAAATCTACAATCAAAGTTATTTTGCATAAAATAAGTGTAGAGGGATATATTCAGTTTATAAGAACCAGATTCAAACATTTAAAATAAATTGTTTAGATAAATTCGCGTCAGTTTTGAGTCATATGATTGTAATGATTAATCCCAGGTTTTTATGCAGTGTTTTCTACAGATATAACTAATAATATTGCGTGCAGGAAATTTCTCATTAAAAACAAAGAGGAAATCTTCACAGTGCGTGGAGACGGCGTTGGGATTAAACCCGACGGCGTCGCGTTTCCAGCAATGTGAAGATTCGAAATTTTTAAGTATTTTTGAAAAATAAAATGTGCGATATTTAAAATTTGTAATTTTGTTGTAAGCCTGCTAAAACCTAAGATTGTATCATCGCTTTCATCCTATCTTTACTGTTTTCATAGAGTCAAAACCCTAAACCCTCGTTGTATATATCATATCCCGCCGATTTTATGCTTGGTGTAGTTGTCTTTGTCTTTGATTTATAGGTTATATTTGATGAGAAGAAGCTTGGAAGTTCTTAGGAAGTTTCATTGGACGACTCTTGGAGGACGATCTAACCAGTTATCGTATGTTTCTTCTCCATTATTGAGCAAACCAGGGGAGTACTAGTTTCTTTTACCTGTTTTCTTTTCCCTTTATTCGTTTTTACGGGTACTTTTAAGAACAATGTTCAACTTAAGTGTCGAGGGGAGGAATAAGCCATAAAAACTATTCCTTCAATTTCCATTTGCTTGTTCATTAAAATGATGGGTAATATATCGAAACATAGCATAAAAAGGTAATTTTGACCAAAATTTAAATTTTTTTATGACACATAGCGACTAAAACCAAGTATTAATAGCGTCTCATGGATAGAAATTTATATGACTAGCATAAAAATCCTCAAAATTCCACCCCAAAAATTTGAGGTTCTCCTTTAGATCTATAGGAATTCTGGTATGCATTATTGATACCCAAGATAATTTATACCTTTAGCTTGTTCGAGTTAAGGTTCGAATGCAATCATATGTGTATATTCTGTCGTTATGGATGTGTATGTATGCTCTTTGCCGCCTTTTCTAGAGCATTGGTATCGGTATTAAATTATATGAGTGTACCGATAGTATATTAAATTCTAGAACTTGTTTTTGTGATGCATCCCGAGACCGCATAGTGAGAACTAGGATTTGCTAGATAAGAGGCACTATGATTAACCCATGTTTTAAACCTGCAATTGTTATGATGGTTATCTCGATCATATAACTATCCCACACCCTTGCCATGCACTCATTTTTAGTGCAGGATACTCCTATTATACCCCTCCGAGCTTATCCTTTTCTACGGTTTTCATAATTTTCTAGTTAAGCCGGACTATTAATGAAGAGCATTGCCACCTTTAAACCAATTGTTACACCCAAATCGCCTTAGCCTACCTTGTATGTACTGGTTTTTAGTACATTATTGTTTTAACCCAAGATAATTATTGATTACACGGTTGCTAAGTCCTTATCCTTGTAAATACAATTTTGAGACGATTGGAATTCATGGTAGTATTCATCTTATGAAGAATTAGAGAAGAAGTAATTTATTACCCCCAATAGAGCTCAATAAGCTTCATGTTATGTTGATCCATCTTAAATCGGGTCATTAGTTAGATTGTAAATATCGAGTATGTAAAAGTTCAAGTGTAGGGGTGTATCTATAAACCCCCACGATGTATTATATGTTTAAGCAATGGCAGGGCAAAAGTGTACGAAAAAATATATTAAAAAAGTGATAAAAAATGTACGGGCTGTCATTTGCTTATGTTTATGTTTATCATAGAGTCAAGAAAAGAAAAAGAAAGAGATTGATGTAGAGTTGTGTAGAGTTTGTATATCTTTTTCCGAGTCTTGTCTTAGCAACAAAATCAGCGTGTATTCGTATAAATAATTAGCTAACCCTTTCACCCTAAATTCACCCAAAAGCCACCCAAATGTATCTCATCAATTCACCCAAAAGTCACTTCCCAAATGTATCCCATCCGTTTCCGTTTCCATTAATGTTATCTTACACCTACACCCCACAACCCTTAAAAGACCTCTTTGATAGTAATGAATAATACTTGCGCCTAGCGGTGGAGGTTTGATCCTTTACCAAGCCTATGAGAATTTATATCTATGGACAGGTATGAGTGTTATTTTTGTTTCCTTACTATGTTATAATTTAATATTCCCCGAGGAAAGAGATAATCCAAACACTTATGTAAGGTGCTAGTATATACTTTTCGTGCTTTTAATTACGAGGTCTAGAAGGTTGTGTTGTAAAATACTTTTAAAGAGTAGGTTAAATGACCCTCATATTGCTATTGTCTAGGTAGAAAACCCACATTGCTTGAGACAAGCAAATCCAAATTGTAGGGGTATTGATGAGGGTGTCCATTTAATACACGCATTTGGAGTCATTACCCTCCTAAATTATGCAAATAGTGCCCAGAAAACGTGTTTAATCGTACATGTTTCATGTTTTTAGCACTTGGATGGCTTTTAGAGGAAATACATGTGACTTGGGCTCATTTAGAGAAGAAACAGACAAGACTACTACTCTACACCAAATCCTTTAAGAATTTATGCATATAGAGTGTGGAGACTATGTCGCGAGTTTCAAGCGACGGCGTCAGGACGTTTGAAGTGACGACGTCAGAGATCTGGTGACTGCGTCAAAACGTGGCCGACCTAAAGAAACACTAGAAGATTTTGTTTCATGAGATTGAGAAGATCATCTCACTTGCGAGCGAAGTACCAGATATTGTTTTGGTCATAACTCCTTCATATGAACTCAGATTTCGACGATTCGACAGCTCACGTGATCACAGCGAGAAAATCTACAATTTTGTGAAAAATGACGCTGTGACACCATCAGGGTTTTTGGCGACGGCGTCGAGATTGCCGACCTAGGGTTTTCCTATAAATATAGCCTCATAACTTTGTTTTTATCAATCCCCAAACCCTAAGGCCGACTAGAGGGTTTGGGTAGGTGTTTTTCCAGCAACTTAAAAGACCTAATTAAATCCATAAATATCTTGTAATGGTTTGATTATCATATCTATATGAATTCATGTCTTCAATTCCTTTTGTTGATTATGATTTCTCTTGTTTGAGTATGCTTGGCTAATTCATCTAGTATTTATTTAGGAATGCATGAACCTTGTCATTAATTGATTAGATCATGTTGTTTGTGACAGATTCAATAAGTCTAATTGATTATAGTTTATAATTCTTGTTTCTTATTACTTCTTGTTGATAAATGTGCGCGTTAGGCTTTAGAAAACCAGCTTTTGTCTGTATCGCTGTTGACATGTAATAGGAAATCGAGTTGATTTTAGAAAGGATACCATTGGTAACAGTCTTCATACTACATTACCCCTAATATGGTTGATCCCTCTTAAGTGTTTTAATGTGTGTAATGTACTCTTAGGGGCTTTATTATAGTCTTCATACTACCTTACTTGTGCGTTTTCCTAACGGAATATTACATAGACGGTGGGTTCGTGTAATTCGTTCATGAAGTAGGAAATACTTACACATTACATCGCAAGTGTGACAAATCAATAGGTAGAATTGGATAGCTAGAAAGGAGTACTGCATCCTAGGTAAATACGCTTCATTGTATAATTTTTATTTAGTTTATTAGTTTAATTAGCTTAAAACCAAAACCTCTCTAAAACCAAAATTTACTTGCTTTCATAAAATATAAAAAAACAAAAATAATATGCCTTCAACCTTTAGACCTTTGTGAACATTTAATCCGGCCTTCACATTGCTATTCCCTTAGAGAACAATAACAACCCCCGAGCCTTGCCTATACTACACTGCAACGATTAGGTATACTACCTAGGGGATTGTAAAACTTCCTATGAAGTCTTACAGACCACATCATTCCTTGCTGAAAAAATCGGGAAATATTAAATAACAAAAAAAAAAAAAAATTAATAACTCTTAAGCGATCTTAATAAACTCCTCCCTACTTATTAGGGAGTGCGGGGAGGGGGGGGTGGGTGTAGGGGAATATATTGTGGGAGTGGTGAGGGGGGGGAGTGGGGTGGTGGGTGGGGACGAGTGAGGAATGAGATGGGTTTTTTTATTATTGAACCCGAATCGTTGCGACGGCATCGCGTATTAATCCTGACGTCGTCAGGATGTTTCAGATTCCCTAATTCGTTGACTGTTGACTTTTTTAGAAAAATTTAACGCTTTTATCTTCCCCCGAGGTCAAATACGCGGTTACTCTCCATGAGTGTGAAAGAGTAATGTGACGGGGTCTTGCTTTTAGTACTGTTATCGTCCTTAACGTTTGGGCAATTATGAGGCGTCGGTTGGGTTGCTGAAGAATTTCCTTTGTCATGTTGGGTCTTGACGTTTTGATTGGCTTTTTTACTTGGTTTAAAACTGAAGGCACTTTTCCGAAAGCGGGGTGGGTTCGAGAAGTTCAGTTGAACATATCTTATCCATAATGGGGTCATGGGGATAGGATTGTGAGGGTAATCGTGGACATTTTTTCGCAATAGTTGTGGAATTGTTTTGCCCGGCTAGGGGCTCCGAGACCTCCTTGTCTGGGTATTTTGTTATCTTCTCGATTTTCTTTAGTCTGCCCCCTTCCTCTCTTATCTTATCTTTTAACCTCCTTGTGACTTCTAAAGAGAGTTACATAAAATGGCCAATAATCACTTTCATATATTCTTTGAGCTGCTCGACTCTTTCTTCCTGATCGAGGATGAAGTTCATCACAATGTGCTCAAATTCCTCTTGACGTGATGGCTCAAGGTGGTATACATTATGTGGTTGTCATCTAAATACGACCCTTCAGCTCTTCCCATTATGCGAGATTACGAAGAAGATAAATTTATTAACTTTACGCTCACATGATCCCAATAATGTTTGATGTTCGGATTTTCGTAGTTAAGGCCCTCTCCTCACCTAGGAAGACGACATCGTTCCAACCCTTCAATCCTCATATAGTGCTAACACTCTCGATAGTCAGCCCAAGCTTGTCTGAACCTTAACTTTCTAAGGTCTCTGATTCGAATAAATAAAACTAAAGTAATGTATATATATATATAATATATAAATATAAAAAATATATATATATATATATATATATATATATATATATATATATATATATATATATATATATATATATATATATAGTGAGACTTTCTTTTCAGAACCATTCTTAGTGAAAGAACCGACAGAACCACCAAAAACATGCATGCACACCTTCATAATTTGTAATTTTTTTGCACATGATTTCTAAAAACACATATAAGTTTTAAAAAAACATTAGTGTATCTAAGAATTGATAAGAAATTGGAAATACAAAATTTTCTTTTGAAGGTGCCATATATGTTCTTAATAAGCGTGCAACAACAATATAGCGGTCGTGTGTAAGGTTTTTTGTGTAAAGAAGAGGAAGAGTTTCAAGATGATACTGAAGACAAAAGGAGGATTCTTCGATTAAAGAAGATTTTCATGTACAATTTGATTTTTAAAAGGCGTGCATGTATGTTTTTGGTGTTCTGATCAGTTCTCGCACTAAGAAAGGTTCTGAAAAGAAAAGTCACCCCCCTCTATATCTATATATATAATATATATAATATAGTAAATAAATATATATATAATATATATAGATAATAATATATATAATATATAATAAATAATAATACCAATATATAGATAATAGAGAGTATCCCCGTAAGAATGACAATTACTTTAGGAAAAGTAATAGTTTATCTCCCGGATGTCGTATCCCGATGAGAGATGAATTTGAAATCCACGAAAGCGTTTTGTTTGATGCTTGAATATCAAATATTTTTGTTTTGGGTTCTAAACTAGAAATTTAATTAAACTATCTAAAAACTAGATAGCAAATAGCGAGTAATTAAACGAAGAACGATATATTATAAAAGATATGCTTGCTAAGTGTATTGACTAGATCCTTAAGTGTGAATTAAACATACAATTAAGTCCTTATTGATGAACCAATTATCTTCTCACAACGTTGGCTTATATTGAAAACAACTCTTATTAAGATATCGATTACTAAATTATTACCTAATTATTCTTACGGCTTTTTCCCACTCGAATAACCAAAACAATAATTTAAGTAATATAAAAATCACTAATCAATATTTTCTCCTCTTTATTAATCAGACTTAATTCCTCTAAACAATGTTACACATTAGCAAGCAATATAAAAATCTACTCACTACACATATTAATAAAACTAACACTAATCAACAAAGCAAACATTTTTAAACTAAATAATAAGCTACAACTACTAATAAGAGAAACGGAAAAGAAAGAAAAACCGATGAAGAAAATGGAGACGAATTTCAACCACACGATCTTTAATAACTATTAAACACTAAAGATAAAACTTTATTTAGTTTTATGACTACTAGTTTAATAAAGCAACAAACTTTATATACAAAATAGCCTTAAAAACTAAAAAGCTTTAAACTTTAATAGTAAAATAAGCTTATAAGACCCATAAGCTCCTCGCCTAAGTGTTGGATAGATTTCATCAACATTAAAACAAACAAGGGTTAAGATGAACAAGATAATAGCTAAGCTACTAAGACACAATAACTAAGATTTTATTCTAAAAGAACAAAAAGCTAATAAAAATATAAAAACTTTAGATCCAAATCTACCCGAAACTAAGTGTCAATCAGTGAACTCGATCTGGGTATAATTTAAGGATTAGATCTAAGAAAATAAGCTCGAATAAAAAAGCAACCAAACTTTATGCTAGAAAATAAGCTAAAAAGACAAGATCTATTATTTTTAGATCTAATCCAACTGAAACCAAGGTGTTTAATCAAGTGAACAAGAGACGAGTATATTTCAGGATTAGATCTAAAAACAATAAGCTAGAAAAATAAGCAATCGAAAATAAGCTAAAATAAGCTCACTCGAAAAGCGCTAAATCAAAAACAATATAAAATAAGCTAGTCTAAATAAGCTATTAAAGAACTTAATAGAATATTAATCTTAAGAGATCGATCCAAAAATAAGCCTTATAAGCATGAGCTTATTTGGAAATAAGCAAAAGAAGAGAAAGAGTAGAAGAATAAGCATAAAAAGAAAATAAGCATTAAGAAATAATAAGCATTAAGTAAAAACCAACCTTAAACATCTTCATTAATAAGCTCAAAATCTTGATTACAATAAGCAAAATAAGTTATAAAATCTTTTACAATAAGCAAACTAATAAGCTAAAAGATATAAAAATAAGCTACACTACTCATACACTATATTGAAAATAAACTAAATCTAACACACTAAATGAATTCAGCTGCTGTGATTATATAGTCACCAAGTGGGAGGGGTATTTTCGTCCTTTCAAGTCTTTAGCCAATTATATTGCTAGATCTAGGGGTAGATTAGTCATTTGGCAGAGGGAGCGTGTGAATGAAATTGCCTCGAAGTTTCCTCAACCGCCTATGATTGGCATTTAATGCAAACTGTTGACAGCTGCATAATACTCGATCCACCAATCTTTGCTTGCCAAGTGTCCATCTAGATCCTTCCTCGTACCTGCAATACTATGAACAACACCTCGTACCCAATGATTAGATGACCACGTGGCAGCCTCTGATTGGCCAGCTACCATGACGTGGCAAGCCACGTGGCATCCACATGTCAAGTCAACGCCGGTCAACGCCCGGTCAATGACCATCAATGTTGGTTAAACACAGATCAACCACCGGTCAACGGTGGTCAATGGCGGTAGTCAACGATGGCCAGCGACGGTCAACGGCGGCGGTCAACGGTGGCCGATCACCGTTTACCACCGCCGGACCACCGACCACCAGTCAACAGGCAGGTCAACGGGTCGGGTCGTAGGCCGGGTCGGGTCTGGATCGGGTCGTGTCCGCCACGTGACACCACAAGAGTGGGCCACGTGGCACCCGGGTAATAATCCTCCCCCATGGCCTTACCAGGAATCGAACCTGGGACCTTTAGGGTGAAACCTTAAAGCAAGCCACAAGACCAACTGCACTAGGCAGTGGTCTTGTTATATATACACAATATATTTTATTTAACCCATTATTGGCCAGGTTTAGAATATTTAATAAAGAAGGGTTCAAAATGGCGAAAAAGGTTCAAAATAAAAAGGTTCAAGATAGAAAGGCCGGTACCGTTGGACTCGTAATTTCGTGCTCTTTCCAATGGTGTGATCGAGGAATATTAACGACTTCGTTTGAGCCTCGATAAACGTAAAAACGTCGTCGAAAGTCACCCGAAAATTACCGTTTTTGCTTTGTTTTCAATCCTTTGTACCTGTAAGGCATAAAAACACAATACAAACATATTTGCAACATATTTATCCATATTTTAGTGTTTTAGTCCATTTATTAGCATTTTTCGGGGTACAAATGATGTGTGTTTTAGCACACATCAAAATTCCCCCACACTAAGCCATTGCTGGTCCCACACGCAATGTAAATAAAACACGCCCGGAAATAAATAATTAAATCCCCTTTTAACTTATGACCCCTCACAATCAAACAAGAACAGAAAATGTCCATTAAGAAGGTTCAAAAATCATTTATTTCGAAAGCGCCCCCGTTTTAACCACTTTATTAAAAAATAATAATGAATCTAAATATAAAGAATTAAATAACCATAATTAAAAGGCTTAAAGAACGGGAGCTCGTCATCCTTGATTTTTACAATCCCCAAACTAAGCTTAAAACGAAATCACAGCCAAATATAAGATAAGATGCTAACACTACTCATAAATTCTAATTATGTAAGTATAATCTTAACTTTTCGCTCCCATTATTCCTAAATTCCTCTAAAGATTTTATTATTATTATTATTGGTGACAAATAAATTATGCCCTTATTAATATAAAGTAAACCCGGTTTAGACCATAATTAGTTTGAAATCCTTTCATAAAGAGACGATATGGTGAGAATAATGTCCACATTAAGGTTCTAATTTCACATGATTTAGGGGTTATCCTTTTTATTTCATCGGAAACAACTCAACTACGAGTCCAGAGACGGAGGCTTTATTTAGATAACCTCAGAGTCAAATTTTGGCTTTATACTTATTATTATTGCAACATTATTAAACCTCGGTCCTTTAGAAGGCTGCAACATCGGTTGTGAGCCGCAAGATGCAGCAAACAAATTTTTGACCTCGTAATTTCCTCGACCTTTTAGAAGGCTGCAACATCGGTTGTGAGCCGGCAAGATGCAACAAACTTTTATCAATCTCGGATTATTATAACTATGTGCCTTATTTTGAAGGCTGCAACATCGGTTGTGAGCCGGCAAGATACAGCAAACTATTATCAGCCCACAGTTTTTATTATTATTCTTTCCTCCACCCTTTAAACGACTGTCACATCGGTATGCGAGCCCCATTATCCAGAAAGTCTTATTTCGGCTATCGTTATACATAATTTTATATTATTATAGCCAATTTCAAGTCATGAGTGTCTTTTAACAACTGCACATGCGTATTCGAGCCGACCATTGTCCAAGAAGGAGTCCTATTTCCCACAATAATGAACACAACCTCCGATTGTGACCTTAAATTCACCGAAAGGAAATCTCTACGAAGTGAATTAAACTAAGAAATCCAAAACCTAAAGAACTTTATTTGATTCAACAATTATATTATCGAATAGTAAGCTGGTGGGAGCAAAAGCCACAATTAACCTCTATGAGCTCTAAAGAGTTCCAACTACTCCACGCTTAGCATCTAACTTATATCAAACTCTATCATATTTCGTCCTTTGCAAAAAAAATTAAAGTTGAGCAAACGCTTAGTCTAAAAAGCTAAGGAGAAAGCTAGAGTGTAAAACTCGTCAAGTCAAAAGCTATCCCTAATTCCTACGGGCCTAACTTAAGTTAATATATTTTAATATATTCATAATTTTTATTCTAATATATAAATAAATAATATATAAATGATAAATATATTAAAAAAAATATAAATATATATATATATATATATATATATATATATATATATATCATAATAAAACAAAAAAAAATTTAAAATTTTGGTCAAAACGGGGTTGCGTGGGAACACATATAGGCACAGGTATGATCACATTTCGATAGAAATCCCCCCACACTTAGAATGAAACATTGGCCTCAATGTTCAAAAATGTCCGGGTTTTACCCCACACTTAGATAAAAAGGCAAATGCTTGAAATTCCAAGCGTGAAAGGGGAAACACAATATATATACATGATCAGGATTGAGGATTCCAAAATAAGCAGAAAACGACAGACCGGTTGATTGGGGATTTGAAACAAGCACGGTATTTCACAGATCTTAAGGAATCCTACAAAAAGAAACCACATACCATAAGAAAGAAAACACCCCATACTTAGGCTATAAAATCACACACTATCTTATTAATAAAGAAAATAGAAAGAAGAAAAGACACGGGTTGCCTCCCGAGAAGCGCTTGTTTTTGTGCCAGTCTCTAGCTTGACTCTCCCCGAATTCCTTTGTCCTTGGGGCAGAAACAGAAGAATAGAAAAATCACCATTGGATTTTCATATACCACCGGCTTAAAGAGAAGAAAAGAAAAAAATGGAAATGCCGGGGTCAAAAATAGTATCCTCACTCCCGGAGAAGAGAAGAGATGAAGAAGTCATCGGATAGGTAAAGAAGGGTAGAAAAACTCGGACGACACATGTGAAGTCAATATCATGGTGATCCTCAAAGGGGAAAGTCACATGTGTCGGAGAAGGAATGTTCGGAAGGGGAGTGGGATCATCATGAAGCAATCTTTCTAGAAAAATATTATCCCCTTCGGAGTCCGAGTAGTCACTATCAATACCCAGGGGTATTGATTCATCAAAAGTAAGAAACAAATCGATCTCCTCCATAAAAGGGGTTCACATCCTCCAATCCCCATATATGAGATGGAGAAAAGACTCGATAGAATTTTCTACAATTAAGCTCTTCAGAAGGGAGAGGCGATGTAATAATCATACAACAATCTCTCACCGCGACGAATTTCTATCATCTGTATCATAGTCGTCTTTATTAATATCCGGTGAACTTGGATTTTGATGAAGAGTGAGTTTCAATCATCGAAACCTCGAGATAAATCAATTTTGAGAGAAAGCCATCAAAGTATCACGATTGATTAATGATTCAAGAAGATAAGACTCGGTGTTAAAACGATCATTTTTCGGAGTAGAATCGGGGTCTTCATTATGAATAGAATTGATTTCCTCGTCAAGATCAAAAAGAGGGTTCGAATAAGTTATAAAACTCATTTCGTGAATTTCCTCCTCATGACTCGACTCGTCATCACTAGAGGTAGAATCGTCGAAGAGAGGATTGGAATACGTCAAAAAATTTGTCGTTTGAGAATCATCACAATCGGGCACATTCCACTTACCGTCGAAAACATCCTCGGACTCACTTGGGTTTTGGACAAGGTTCTCAACACTAGACTTTATGAATTCGTCTGATTCCTTTTACGGGATTGTATCAAGATGCTCATCCTCTATTATGAAAGAGTCAACGGGCTCCTCGGGTGATAAAGCGGGTGTGATTGCAACACACGGAGGAAGTCCAGAAATAATGATATCTTTCAAGGGAATAGAACTTTCCTCATCATCATCATCATCATCATAAGATGAGGTAGGCAAATTCCAATTTGGAGTATTAATATATTTTGTCAACTCCTCGTTTATACTTCGCAAATCTTGAAGAAGTTTGTTAAGCAATTCTTGTACCTCCTCAGATTGAGCATGCTTAATTTCAAACAAATTTATCCCAAGCTTGCATTAAAACCTTCGGTGTTTCCCGAAAAGAAATACAATTAAACTTCTTTAAAAAAATTTCTATCGATTTCATTAAGTCTTCTCGAGCTTGCAAAGCTTCCATGCATATTTGTTGAGGAGGTTGATGAATGACGGGAAATTGCGGGGGTTCAATTTGGTCAAAACCGGAATAATTAGAATCAATAAACGGATTAGGTTCATAATAATTCATCGGTTGACATTGAAAAGTCTCGTGAGGCGCCCCACATCTTCACAACAAGATATTTTTGTGGAAAGCTTTGTGAAGTTATTAAAATAATCAAAGTTTTGATTGAAACACGGGTCCTGATTGTAGACAAACGGGACTTGTGGTGGACAATCATAACCATAATGGGCATCGTTTCCACATAACTCACAAGAATATGTCTCGTACTGGGGTTGTGGAGGATGGTAAGAAAAATCAGGAGGATTATCAAAAGAATTCGGATTTGAATCATAAATGAATGAATTTCCGGCTCTTGAATTGCAAAACGAACAAAATCCATCTTTAAGATTATTTCCACACCATTCGCAATACACCTTCCGACAGAAAACCCCGTTCTAACGGGCCTCCACACCCGTAGCAACTAGGTTGGTAATATGACGTCATTAGAATTAAACAATATAGAGGATAAGAAGAAAGAATTAAACGGATAAGAGGGTAAAGGAGAATATTTTTAGATTTTGAAATAATACATAAGAAAAGAAAAAAAAAAAGATGAAAAATAATTGGTATTTTTTAATATCTATAAAAGAAAAGGAAAAATAAAAAAAATATATATAATTTTTTTATATTTATTTAAAGAAAATAAAATGAAAATATTTTTGGTATTTTAAAATTTTAATGAAAGAAAATAAAATAGAAAAAGGAAAATATTTTTGGTTTTTATATTTTTTATAACTACGAAAATAAACTTTCAAGACGAAAGGATCTCCAATGAACTAACTAAAAACACTTCGCGTAAAAAAAAAAAAAAAAAAAAATGATTAATGTAAAAAAAAAACAAAAATCGTACACCCCTCCCCGGCAGCGGCGCCAAAAACTGATTTGATAATTAATATATAGTATATATATATAATATATAACTAAATAATAATACCAAATAGTAATAGTATAGAGAGTATCCCGTTTGATATGACAATTACTTTAGGAAAAGTAATAGTTTATCTCCCGGATGTCGTATCCAGACGAGAGATGAATTTGAAATCCACGAGAGCGTTTTGTTTGATGCTTGAATATCGAATATTTTTATTTTGGGTTCTAAACTAAAAGTTTAATTAAACTATCTAAAAACTAGATAGCAAATAGCGAGTAATTAAACGAAGAACGATATATTTAAAAAATATATGCTTTGATCAAGTGAATTGACTAGATCCATAGTGTGAATTAAACATACAATTAAAGTCCTTATTGATGAACCAATATCTTTTTTAACAAATTATCTTCTCACAGCGTTTGGCTTATATTGAAAACAACTCCTATAAGATATCGATTACTAAATTATTACCTAATTATTCTTACGGCTTTTTCCCACTCGAATAACCAAAACAATAATTTAAGTAATATAAAAATCACTAATCAAATTTTTTCTCCTCTTTATATTAATCAGACTTAATTCTCTAAACATTTTACACAATCACTTAACAAGCATAAATAAACTACTTACTAAGCATACTAATTAAGCTAGCAACAATAAGCATAAACATTTTTTAACTAAATAATAAGCTACAACTACTAATAAGAGAAAAAAAAAGAAGAACCCGACTGAAGAAAATAGAGACGAATTTAAACCACCCGATCTTATAAACTTAATTAAACTCTAAAGATTAAAAGTTTATTAGTTTATATAACTACTTAGTAAATAAAGTTGCGAACTTTATATACTAAATAACCTTAAAAACTAAAAAGCTTTAAACTTCAATAGTAAAATAAGCTTATAAGACCCATAAGCTCCTCTCCTAAGTGTTGGATCGATTTCATCAACATTAAAACAATCAAAGTTAAAATGAACAAGATAATAATAAGCTACTAATTAATCTAAATACAATAAACTAATAAAAACAAAAACTATAGATCTAAGTCCACCCGAAACTAAGGTGTTCAATCAAATGAACGCGGATCGAGTATGTTTAAGGACTAGATCTAAGAAATAAGCTAATAAGCTAACAAAAAGCAACAAACTTTAGACTAAAAATAAGCTAAAATGATAAGATCTATTATTTTTAGATCTAATCCACCCGAAACTAAGGTGTTCAATCAAGTGAACTCGGATCGGGTATGATTAAGGATTATATCTAATAAAAATAAGCTAGAAAAAATAAGCAATCGAAAAATAAGCTAAAATAAACTTACTCGAAAAAGTTTAAATAAACATGAATATAAAATAAGCTTAGATGAAATAAGTTATAAAGAGCTTATTCAGATATAAGCTTAAGATCTAAAAATAAATAAGCTAACAAAAGCTTATTAGAGAATAAGCTAAAAAGAAAAGAGATGAGATGAGAGAATAAGCATAAAGGAATAAGCTAAAAAACACCAACCTTTACAAAAAAGCATCTTCATTCATAAAAATAAGTCATTACAATAAGTTGGAATAAGCTTCAATAAGCTTTTACAATAAGCCAAAACATAAAAATAAGACAACTATTCTACTCCTACTCCTAAAACTAATACTACTATGTGAAAAGAAAAGTAAACAAATGAAAGAAATAATGTGTGAATGAGAGGAAGTGTGAGAATAAATATCCTTTAGATTAGAGGTGATGATGTGTTCCATCCAATGAGAATCCTCCATGTGGAAAAGGTGATGAGGAGGATATGAGGTGGAGAGTATGAGGTGTTCCAACCAATAGGAATCCTCTATGTGGCAAGGGTGATAAGGAATATATGAGGTGGAGAGTGTAATTTTCGGACTTTTATTTAAATAATAGTTAACAATATTGTTTGGCCTATAAAATGTGAACCGGGTCGAGTTTTTGGGTAAGGTCGGGACCGTTGGATTCGTTTTTTCAAGCTCTATCCAATGGTGTGCTCGTGGCTCCTCTTAGATTTTGTCTTGACTTCAAAAAATGCACAAACTTGATTTAGTCGTGTCCGAAAATCTTCGTTTTTGCTCCGTTTTCAATTCTCTGTACCTGTAAGACAT
>BQNB010012434.1:0-74919 GCA_026074375.1 Tanacetum coccineum
CTTAAGGAACCCTAAACGCGTTAAGAGATAATGCTTATCTCTTCCTAGATTAACGCTAATTGATAACTATTACTATAATTACAACAGACTTAACTGTCTGGTCAAACAGTATTAACTTTAACACTGTCAGACTTAAGTTAATGCTGGCAGACTTAACTTGCTCTACCAGACTTAACTTCTATACTAACAGTACTAACTATTTCTATCAATACTAACTATAACTAACAGACTTAACTTTAATACTAACAGTATTAAGTCTGTTTACAATATTTTCCTAACAGCTACCATGGCAATCCATGATGTGACACTCCTGTGCTTCTTTTGTACGCCTTTTAGTACAAATCACTAGATCTTGGTGTGTTTCCTTTCTTGTACGCGTGTCATTCCCTTTTGGGAATTGGCCAATGAGAGTGAGAGATGATGTAATACTCTGCCAACGTGTTCCTTAACCCTTGAATTACCTATCCTAACCCTCAATTGTTAATTTCCCTTTGTTTTGACTCGAGGTAAAACAGGGACGATGGGTGAACAGTGGTAACTATATTTCTCGCATTTTTTACTTTTTATAAAAGGGTGCGTTTGGTTTCGTTGTCCCAGGGTAATACATGTTGACTTTGGGCCGGGTAAAAGGGATTGGGCGTAGGTTAGGGTAATTTGGTTAAGGGTGTTTATAAAAGGGACTTAACAATCGTTAGTTAATATCTAACGACCGTTAGTGGCTTTAAGGGCTCTTTTTGCAATTTTGTTATTTTTAAGGGACTGGTTTTGGATATTTTTAGGTTTTGTCTTTTTGTGGTTAACCATTGTTGACCATAGGTTGACTTTTGATAGTATTCTCCCAGCTCTTGCACACTAAATTTTGTTCCCGTGTCCGTGTTTGTCTGGTTTTGACCATTTTTTTAAGATTTTTGCAATATCCGTACCTACACAATCACAAAGACAAAACAAGCAATATACAAGCATTTAAAGAACAATTTTGTCTTTTTATGGGCCACTTTTGATATAAAACGGATATGTGTTTTCACACATATCAGGTACAAAGTGCGTCGTATTCACTGATCACAAGAGTTTGCAGCATATCCTTGATCAGAAGGAGCTGAACATGAGACAGCGGCGATGGGTAGAGCTGTTAAGTGATTATGACTATGAGATACGTTACCATCCGGGAAAGGCAAACGTGGTGGCGAATGCACTAAGCCAAAACGAAAGAATTAAGCCACTATGGGTTTGAGCCTTAGTTATGACTATTAGATTAAATCTTTTTGTGCAAATCTTGAACGCTCAAGTTGAAGCAAGGAAAGAGGAGAATTTCAAAACTGAAGACTTATGTGGTATGATAAAAAAACTCGAACCTCGTTCTGAAAAAACGTTGTGTTTGAAAAATAGGAGTTGGATACCGTGTTTTGGTGACTTAAGAGCTTTGATTATGCACGAGTCGCATAAGTCAAAGTATTCTATTTATCTGGGATCGGATAAGATGTACCACGACTTGAAGAAGCTGTACTGGTGGCCTAATGTCGGAGCCACACAAATCACCTACATAATCATATTTCGTTACTTGGATTAAACAAGAAAATAAGATGAGATGATAAAAAGAATTGTAGAGAGAGAAAAAAAATAAATGGTTGATTACAAAAGTAAAATACAAATGAGACCAACACCCTCTCCATCCTTGGAGAGGGGTATTTATACTTGTCCATAGGCCGGCCACTATTAGGCTTATTGGGCCATATGGATTTATTCTTGGGCCGGGCTCGGGTTTACTTAGGCTTTTAAGCCCGTAACACGTGACATATTAGATTACATTAAATGAGCCTGATTCCTGTTCTAGCCTATTTCACCATTATTATATAAATGACCGAGACCTAATATTCCTAATGAACGAACTTCTTGTTCGACTTAATAATTTTGAGGCTAACAATCTCTCCCGGAGTGAGTTCATTGTGACACTCCTTCATGAGATCCATGAGATTGCTTTTGTCGTTAAGCTCTTGTCTTTCTCTTGGTCTTTATCTTGTTGTAGGCTTGTTCTTTCATGCTTTATGATCTTTGATCTTGAGCCTTTATCTTTGTCTTTCGAATTTGTCTTTACGTCTGAGATCTTTAAATCTTTTCCTTGTTTGTCTTGATCGACTTTGCCACTTTGAGATCTTATGTCTTGACCAACATGCTCATACTTTGCATCATCTTAAAAGATTGCTAATAATCTCCCTTGATAGACTTGATATCTTGAAGGAAGATCTTGAATATCAGAGTTTGCGGAAGTCTTTGTTTTTTAATTCTTGAGCTTTCTTGATTCTTGAATCTCGATGCTTATAGTATGTCTTTGTAGTTTGAGCATGAGAATGTGGTAATGAATCCGACTTCAGCTGGAATGAGGCATCTCCATCTCCATCTTTATATGAATCTTGAAATAAAACAGTTAGCAATAAAGCGTGTGGACGAACATGGCTTTGCCATTCGTCCAGATTTAGTTAGATTAACCTCTGGTTCCGTGAGGACCATTTTACAGTATAAATACTGTACCTATGATTAGGTAGGTTTAATTTGGAAGAACCTCCTTGACAGGGTTTCCAGCTCAAAGTGTTAGATCCTCTAACGTGTATTCATTGGATTCACCGTACTTGCTTGTTCTCAATATTGAAGCGTCTCAAATCAGACAACACGGTAAGAGTGAATCAGATAGTTACTATCTTTCTGATTAAGTCGTCAATTCATTTACTAGGACAAGTTTAATTCACATAGAATCGCACCATCGTTTCTTTCCAGTTGACACAAGTTTGATTCATATAGAATCGCGCAAGTCACCTACCTAGAGCTTGTTTGATGTTGGCTCAAGCAGGATTTCCATCTTCACTGTGAATACCTTAAGTATCACTCGGATGTTTTGGCAAAATCACAAGGATAATGCGTAGGACTCTTGTTAACAGCTTGTGAACTTATTGGTGTTCAACAAGTGTTTATAATGGAATGTGTCCTAATGAGATTTGTTTTATTGATCTCTTAGATCTAGACTTGATTAGTACGTTTTGGTTTTAGTAATCGAAGGCTGGAGCAGACTGCCACCTATTCAATATTAACTAACTCGGAGTGAGAAAGTCAATAGAAGTCGTATGTATCTCCGTGACAAATGAGACAAGTTTCTGTTGAGAGAAACTTGAATGGCTGGGGAGGGTTGTGCATTGCATCACTGGGTCTATGATGTCGTCTTCAATATCATAATTCATCTTTGTGAAAACCGATAGATTATGTATTGACCCGGTTTTTACCTAAGGTGTAAGGAGGGCTTCTTTCTTTTCACCCTTTATCCATACATTTCTTTTTAATTCTTCAACCCCTTCAATGCTTACCAAGACGTCATTACTAACACCTTGTTGTGATTGTTCTAGTGTTAGCTCAATCTTAGTCGGCATTATTCCCATATACTCATTCATCTCCAATCATACCTAAGGACTGCTATTTCTAACTATGGAGTGTCCTTGGGTAGATCCCTTCGGTTCTGATTCGATCATAGGACTAATTCCTAACCTAACCACCTTATGACTTCAGAATCGTCATGAAATAAGATGTTGTAAGGTATGAGATCGTAACCATAAAACCTTTTCCAAAGAGTATCAGGCACTTTGAGTCGATAAGATCACTTATTATTTTCAAGATTACATTTTAATTACATTTCTCCCTTTATTTTAAATACTAATTCACTTAGTCTTTGAAATACTTTGTGATTAAAATTTATCATGAAAATATTGTGAGAAAAATATTATTATACTTAGCATGAATTATATGGAACATTAACTTGCTCCCCCTCAATTTTACATATGTTTGACACCAAAAAAATGATACCAAGTTGTAAAATGAATATAAAATTGAGGGTTAGCATTGTTGAGCACACAATTTTGAAAGATTATGAATTGTCATTGAAGAATTCTTGAAAAATTGTGCTCAACCACTTAATCATCTTATAACAACCAATCTATTTAATAGTCATTATTATTTCTTAGATGTTATTAAGACTTTTTATAATGTGTTGAATACATAAGAATTGTCATGTTATGATGTATCCAACAATCATTAAAACATTGTTTTTCGAAAAACTCCCCCTCAAACATTGACTCATTTAAAAATGACACCAAATGTAGAATAATTGTCTTGTAAAACTTTATGAGGGAAGGAGTGTTGAACACACAATTTTGAAAGATTATGAATCGTCAGTGAGTAATTCTTGAAAAATTGTGTTCAACTTTTTGAAAAACCAAATGTTAGAAGACTTCTCTTCTAACGCTAAGGATAAGCGCACTGAAACGTACACTCTCCTTTGTCGTTCGGGTCCGAGTTGCAATCTGAGATTGATTACAAGTCATAAAGAAAATTAGAAATGACATGTTTTGAAAGCATTTGAAACTCCTGTTCGAACTTCATTTACACGCCCATGTCGATGTTAATCAACATTTCTAGGTACGTAAATGTTATCGATTCCAAGAGACATGTCGAGAAGATTCTTTTTGTGAAACATTTTCTGATTTTTTGATTTTGTATTTGTTTTTATATGTTTTATATTTTTGTATTTTTCTTTTTTCAAAAATATTTACAAGTCGATGTTTGAAGAATATATCAAGCAGATTCATTTGCCAGAACCTCCAGTTCTGCTAGAGTCAAACATCTCATACCAATTCGTCTGACAAGATACTAAAACCTATCTTTGGGTAAGGCTTTAGTAAACATATCAGCTAATTGGTATTCAGTTCTGACAAAGTACAATTCAATTATACCATTTTCAACCTGTTCCTTGATGAAATGATATCGAGTATGGATGTGCTTGGTACGGGAGTGCTGCACGGGGTTGCATGAGATTGCTATGGCTGACTGAGAGTCACAATACAACGGTATTTTGTTGTAGTTGAAGCCATAATCCTTAAGTTGTATCCTCATCTACATTACTTGAGCACAACTTGCAGATAACGTCACGTACTCAGCCTCGGCTGATGACATTGCTATACAGTCCTGCTTCTTTAACATCCAGCTGACTAACTTATCACCTAGGAATTGTATTCCTCTAGAAGTGCTTTTGCGAGTATCAACGCATCCGGCATGGTCGGCATCTGAAAAAGCTGTTAGTTCAAAGCCAAAACCCTTCGGATACCAGAGTCCCATGTTAATGGTACCCCTTAAGTATCGAAAGATCCTTTTAACCTCTTTGAGGTGTTTTTTAGTCGGTCTTGTTTTATATCTTGCACAATAACATACTGCTTGCACTATGTCTGGTCTACTAGATGTCAGATACATGAGTGACCCGATTTTACTACGGTAGTTAGTTTGGTCTACGGGTTTACCACTCAAGTCTGCATCTAATTTAGGTTTGGTAGCCATTGGTGTACCAATGCTTTGGCCTTTTTCCATACCATGTTTTTTAAGTATCTCTAAAGCGTACTTGGCCTGATTGATAAAGATACCCTGTGGAGATTGGTGGATTTGAAGTTCTAAAAAGAATTTCATTTCCCCCATTAAGGACATCTCAAATCTACTGTGCATTAATTTTTCAAATCGTTTAGAAAATTTAAGGTTTGTGGACCCGAAAATAATGTCATCAACGTAAATTAAGTTGTATCCTCATCTACATTACTTGAGCACAACTTGCAGATAACGTCACGTACTCAGCCTCGGCTGATGACATTGCTATACAGTCCTGCTTCTTTAACATCCAGCTGACTAACTTATCACCTAGGAATTGTATTCCTCTAGAAGTGCTTTTGCGAGTATCAACGCATCCGGCATGGTCGGCATCTGAAAAAGCTGTTAGTTCAAAATCCAAAAACCCTTCGGATACCAGAGTCCCATGTTAATGGTACCCCTTAAGTATCGAAAGATCCTTTTAACCTCTTTGAGGTGTTTTTCAGTCGGTCTTGTTTTATATCTTGCACAATAACATACTGCTTGCACTATGTCTGGTCTACTAGATGTCAGATACATGAGTGACCCGATTTTACTACGGTAGTTAGTTTGGTCTACGGGTTTACCACTCAAGTCTGCATCTAATTTAGGTTTGGTAGCCATTGGTGTACCAATGCTTTGGCCTTTTTCCATACCATGTTTTTTAAGTATCTCTAAAGCGTACTTGGCCTGATTGATAAAGATACCCTGTGGAGATTGGTGGATTTGAAGTTCTAAAAAGAATTTCATTTCCCCCATTAAGGACATCTCAAATCTACTGTGCATTAATTTTTCAAATCGTTTAGAAAATTTAAGGTTTGTGGACCCGAAAATAATGTCATCAACATAAATTTTCACAAGTAGAATGTCCTCCCTGTATTTTATCATGAATAAAGTGGGGTCAATGGTACCTTTAGTAAAACCTTTGGATATCAGGAAATTTGAGAGTTCATCATGCCAGGCTCTCAGAGCTTGTTTTAATCCATATAGAGCTTTCCTTAGATGGTAAACCTTTTCTAGATGATCAGGATCAACAAACCCGTCTGGTTGTGGAACAGAAACCTCATCCTTCAGTGGACCAATAAGAAATACCGTTTTCACGTCCATCTGATAAATTGGAAAAGACTTATGTGCAGCATATGCGACAAAAATCTGAACAGCTTCTAAGCGAGCAACTGGAGCAAATGATTCTTCGAAATCAATACCCTCTTCCTGAGCATAGCCTTTAGCTACAAGTCATGCTTTGTTGTGAATTACAGTTTGGTCTTCATCCTTTTTGTTTTTCCATAACCACATTAGCTTGATTATGTTCTTGCCAAAGGGTTTGTCAACGAGTTCCCAGACTTGGAGTATGTCAAACTAATGAAGCTCTTCCTCCATTGCTTCTATCCATGCAGAATCAGCCATTGCTTCCTTAATGTTTTTCGGTTCAGCTGTACTCACGGTGAGTGCGAACATACACATTTCATGATCGGTTTTAAGTTGTCATCTTGTTTGAACTGGCTTGGATAGATTTCCACGAACTTGAGTTAACGGGTGATCTTTTGTCCATTGGTTTTTGGAATCTTGAGGTTGATTGAAGGTATACATATTTGAAGTACCAATATTGCGTGAGGAAGACTCAACAACTTCTTGTACCGGTGTACAGAAAAGATTTTTAAATTTATGTTCTGTATTGTCTGCTTGATTATTGTTGTTTTCCTTGGCATGAGCATTTGTTGGAGTTGTTGGTTCTGATGTAGGTTGAATATTCGTTGAAGGGTGTGTGTCTTGTAGAGCAGAATTATCGGTGGGAGAAGAAGACTTGTTGACACGAGAAGTACCCGTATTGAAAAAATCATCTTACAAAGGACCGAATAGAAGATCTAACTCTTGTTGTGATGGAACAGTTGTATCTACTAAAGGAGAAACATTTTGTAGTTGTGGGTCGGGGTCAGAGTTGTCATAATATGACGCCTTTTGTTGTTGGGGAACGAGGCCTAAAGTGTCATTAGCAACAGACGTCTCTGACATCTCTTTGATCTCATCAAATCTAAGATGGATGGATTCAACTATCAATCTTGTTCTCTTGTTGTAGATGCGATATCCCTTTGACTGATTGGAGTATCCCACCAAAATGCACGGATCCCCTTTTTCTTTTATCTTATCTAAATTTTTACCATCTCTGGTTAGGTAACAAGTGCAACCAAAGATGTAAAGGTGTTTAATTAAAGGTTTTCTATCATTAATGATGTGATATGTTATTTTCTCATGTGTCGGGATGATGATAGATCTGTTCTGAGTATAGCAAGCGGTTGCAATTGCTTCAGCCCAAAAGAACAAAGGAAGTTTAAAAGCTAAAAGCATTGTTCTAGCAGCCTCAACCAGAGTATGATTTCGTCTTTCGACAATGCCATTCTGTTCAGGTGTTCGAGGAGTAGAAGTTTGATGCTCAATCCCTTCATCTTTAAAGAATGCATTAAGTGTCTTGTTTAAGAACTCAGTGCCTCTGTCAATTCGAATAGAAATTACTGGGGCTTGAAGATTTCTTTGGATCATCATGAGAAAATCTTTTAAAACTTCTGGTGTTTCATCCTTGGATCATAGAAAGAGAGTCCAAGTGTATCTGGAGTAGTCGTCTATAATTACCAGAATATATTTCTTCCCATTTATGCTAGCAACCCGCATTGGACCACATAAGTCCATATGAAGCAAATTTAACCGTCCTTTTAAACTTGGAACAGTCTTTGTCTTGAATGAACTCCTTTTTGCTTTACTCACTTCACAAGAGGAACATAGTTGATCCTTAACATATTTCAACTTAGGTAAACCAATCACGACATCCTTCTTTGAAAGCAAGTTGATGTAGTCGAAATTAAGATGAGAAAGTCTTTGATGCCATAATCATGCTTGAGTTGGTGAGGCTTTAGCCATGAGATAGATTGGAGTTGATGACGTTGTTTCTTGAAGAGAAATTGTATAGAGATCAGATCCACGATTATCGATGAGTAAATCGTTACCTTGAAGATCTCTGACAAAACACGTAGATTTCCAGAAAGCAACCTCCAAATCCGCATCACAAAATTAACCAACTGAGAAAAGATTGTGATTGAGACCTTCGACGTAATAAACCCTGTTGATCGTGATATTTCCTTGAACCAAATCTCCATAACCAATAATTAGAGCAAATTGATCATTGCCAAAACGAACGGTACGTAGATAATTTTTAACAAAATTGCACAGAAATGATAGATTGCTCATCATGTACTTTGTGCATCCCGAGTCAACAATGAATAGGATGAGTTATATAATCTGCAAGAGAATTAGAGGACGATGGAATACATGTCAAATTGGATCCTAAAGTGTTTGTTAGTTTCAAGACATTAGTTATCCTAGAAGCATTATCTATGGCAAAACTAACTTTCTTTTGCACACTTTCATTCCTAACTTTAGACACCCATTTCATTTTTGTCTTAGGAACCCATTTATATCCTAATGGGCATTGTTGTTCTATCCACCATTTCCACTCCTTACTAGTTTTCTCATATAGCATCTTATAGTAACTCTTGGAATTTGTAATAGTGGATTCTAATGCAATTGTTTTCTTATGGTATGTTGCAACAGATTTGTTCGCTTGACTCTTAGGTTTTCTATTACTAATAGGCACTACCTTAGGCTTCTTAGTTCTAGCATTCACGTCATTCAAATACTTAGAAACATAAGCATCATAATTCAAATTAAATACACATTTTCCACAAGTTTTTTTTTTTTATTATTTTATTTTTTTATTTTTTAACACAAAACATCATTACATTTCGACGTTCTTGGATTTTAAACTGTCATCACACGCAGTTACAGACTTTGTTTGATTAGAAATACTAGAAATCCTATGCTGGTCTTCTACTTCAGTCTTCTTAAACATCACTTGACTAGTGTTTGACACGACCTTATTTTTCATTTAAGTGCTCCTAGGATGTGGTCTACTAACATTAGTTTTGTGAGCTACTCCTGTAGATGTAGACAAGCAAGGATTAGTATTCCTATAAGTCTGAGGCAATTGTGGTGCTCTAGTTTGTGTTGTCATAGTGTCAATTCGATACATGCCTGGTTTAATCACATTTATGTTACTTAAATATTTCCTTGTTGTTTGAGTCAAATTCTATATAGTGACTGGTTTTGATAAACCCTCTGACACATTAGTTTTTGGAACCGACTTTGTCTTTGAAAAATGTTTTCTTTCAAGAGAATCTGAAAAAGGAGCCGGTTTGCCTAAAACTGATGGTTTTGGAATCCTTTGAGCATTTGGTTGTCGAACAACAGATGGTTTATCAAACTTAGTTTCCATAGATTTTCCTTTGCATTTTTCAATGAGTTTCTTTAACTCACATATGGCAATGTCCTTGTCTTGCAATTGAGCTTTCAAATCTTGTATTTCAAAATATTGTTCACGTTCTTTTAGAAATACGTTTGACGCTTTTTCTTTGCAAACTGTGTCATTTTTCATTTGTTCTTGACATTGTTGTAAAGTGAGTTCAAGAGAAATCGAGTGTTTTTCTAATTTAGCAAAACTTCGTAAAAGCTCAGTATAAACCTCTTTACTAACAAATTCAGTTTGTTTTGAAAGCTTTTGTGCAAGACATTCACATTCCTTGACTTTATGAAGATATAAACATTGCAATTCAGTGTGCGCATCTAAATAAGATAATGAATACAAATAAGAACACATGACATCATTAGACACACATTCTTGCAAGAGCATATCATACATGTTTGAAAATTCTGCCTTATCAGATTCAAGTTTGTCAATTTCATTTTCAAGGGATTCAACGTACTTTAAATCAGCATGCATTTCTTTCTTAAGTTCATGAACAAATGCGAAACTATCATTCTGAGTCTTAAGGGCAAGAGGCATCAAACATGTCTTAATCAGGATTTTCCTCTATCTTGAGCAGTTGGGGCATGAAAATGATCTTTAGAATGTTTCACCCAAGCTTGATCGACAAGTTCTCTAAGATGATTTATGTTATTTGTCATGACATTATACGCTTGTCTACTTTTGCTTATTGATTTGGACACAGGTAAGAAAGCTATGTTTTTGAAAATATTTGGTTTCGTTTTCACAAATGATTTTCTCTACATTTTCTTCCTTATTTCATTTGCATGTGCTAACTGAACAAGATTATTGATAGAAATAATGCCTAAAAACATTATTAATATTTTTCACATCCTTACATTTTGATAATCACAAAATTATAAAAACATTCAATGAAATATTAAAACATAAACAAGTAATTAGTGGTTAATATTCCATTTCGAACTTATATCACCCAATGTGATGAAATAAACAAATGCTTGATGCATTTTATTATCAAAGGAAACTTTTATGAAATGTTGTAAACTTTTTATAAACATCACAAAAAAAAATTACATTTAAAAGAAATGTTTTATTCAAAATAAACATTTTGAATTTCAAATTTTTGGACCAAAAACGGCTAGAAACTGTCACAGTAAAACACCTTCCCTGAATAGGGAACAAAAAAGGGGTCTGAATAAGGGGCGGCCCCTTCTAATTACATGGGCGGGCCCCATTAATTTTAAGGGCTCAACACCTATTAAGGGGCCAGCCATAGACCCCGCTCCTCCAGTCTGTCCTATAAATACTGGACTATTCCCCAATGTTTTTCTCACATTTTGCACTTATTCTTTCTGCTCAAAATAGCCCACTTATCCTCTCTAAAAATCCTTTGATCATTTAATCATAAAGCTTTGTTTCCAAGTGATCCAAGCTATATTCCTCAAGTGCAAGAGTATATACTTCCCATAGTCAGTGAAGAAGTATTACACCTAGTGTGCATAGCAATCTTGTTGCATTCATAATCCACTCATTATTAGTAATCATATTGTATATCTTGTAGTTGTGTGTAGTAGCTAGATCTTGGTGATCTTTGTAAGTATAGTTATATCATTGTAATCTTACCAAGTAGTGTTAGGTAGTTGTGATATAAGTAGTGTGGTGAAGTGAAGTCGTGAAGTTGTGAAGAAGTGAAGTTGTGAAGTTTTAAAGAAGTCGTAAAGTTGTGAAGAAGTTGTGAAGTTGTGAAGAAGTCATGAAGTAGTGAAGTCGTGAACAAGTCGTGAAGTTGTGTTGTGATAGATTGGTTCTAGCTAAGATTAGAACTCAACATTTAGCTTAGTGTCGTAAATTGATATAAGCAACGTTGTGTACGGTTTTCTCCGCCATAAGGAAGTTTGTTGACATAGTGAAGAAAACTCTCTAATTTGGTGCTCGGGGAGTGGAGTAGGGCGAAGAGGTGCTTCGTTACCGAACCACTATAAATCCTCGCGTTGTGGTTTGATTGTTTTTACTCTTATCTCTTGTCTTACTTTATCATTTCATATATTTATATTGTTCATATTGTGCAAGCATTGAATTCACAAAAAGGTCAAATCTAAGTTTTACAAACATACATAAAACTTAAATTTAAAAAAGCAGTAAACTATTCAACCCCCCCCCCCCTTCTAGTTTTCTACAAAGATAATCCTGGGTCGGGGGTTTAAAAATTTCATAAAGACTATTTAACTTTGTGTAGTCATAGGGGTTCACTAAGTCTTTATTCAATTTCGATTGACTCACTTCTTCACGAGTCAGAATCTCTTCCCTATTGGGGATGAGTCTGTTTGCAGGATTAGATTGGTCATGTGGGATCTCTTACAAACATGGTTTCTCATTTTGAGCCTTTTTGAGGTACATTAGATTAGCAAAGGTAGGTCTTCCATTAAATGTAGGGCATTTGGGTGCTAACATATGAATGGTTTGGATTGATTGACTCCTTTCGTAAACAATTTCATTAAAAAACTTTAATTGGTTTTCCATTGAAATCATTTTGTCAATATCTTTTTCTTCCTTAAGTTTCAAATCCGTTATGACCTTTGTTTTCTCTTTGACAAGACCTTCGTAATCTAACTTAGTTAAAAGACTCTGTTTGACTAACTCATCATGTTTCTCTTGGACAACTGAAATTTCGTAGGCTTTAAGTTTTAAGCCTTCTTTTATGTCAATGTCCTTTTGAGCTAATAGTCTTAGAGTTTCATTTAACTTACATTCAAGTTTGTCATAATCAATTGTATGGTCATTAAAGGCCTTGTACCTCTCAAATTCAGTCTGTTTATTTTAAAGTGCAACTAAACAACTATCTCGAATACTATTAGACTCCCCCAGGGTTCTACTAGTCTCTGCAAGAGTAGATTTGCACTCTTTCAATTCTTGAATCAATGATGCGTTTGCTTTCTTTAATTGCTTTTGAATCTTTTAATTTTTATCGACATCAAGTTTTAAATTTGCAATTAAATTGGCAAGCGCGACACGCTCATTATCACATTCTACAGCATTTTGGTCATTCTGAATATCATTATCACAGATATCCGGTGAATCAGAAATGTCATTACTATCACCCGTTTCCACTACACATGTGTTACTAATGGATTCAGATTGCTCAGAATGTTGTATTTCATTGGCAAACACATTATATCCAGTATCGTATTGTACATGTTCCAATGGCTCAGAATCAGTGCCTGAGTCTGCATTAGGAACCTCCTGGATCTTTGCCATATAGTTGTAATGTGCTTCCAACTCTTGTTCGTCAATCTCTTCATCCGTGTCTACTAGCCAGTCAGATTGCTCTGCTTGTAGTTGAACACCTTTCTCAGCTTGTTTACATAGCAACATCTTTTTCTTGTGATATGTGGAGTCTTTAACCCGTTTTGACTTCCTGCATTCCTTAGCAAAGTGACCAAATTCCTTGCAGTTGAAACACTGTATCCCAGACTGCTGCACTACTTGACCACCTACAGTATCCCTAGCCCCAGCAACATTCATTGCCCTTTGATTCCTATTTTGATTATCATTCTTGTACCTTAGAGTAGTATCTACATTTTATCCTATGTGGTATACCATTCTGGTGACCATGTGACCAAGGAATTGCACCTCCTTGCAGCCATAACTCACACTTGGAGAATTATGCATACTTCTTATCCTTCCTCAATAATTCTAAAAAAAACTAACTCAAATGCACCTCATGCTCCCCTCCTTTGACTTCGAGTAAATCAAAATTTCATCTATGAAAACAATGACAAACTTATCTAGATACGGTTTGCAGACTCGATTCATCAGATCCATAAAGACTGATGGGGCAGTGGTTAGTCCGATAGGCATAACGAAAACCCAGAAATGTGCATACCTGTTCTTAAATGCGATTTTAGGGAAATTATAAAATTACAAATGTCCTCATGTAACTCGGAGCTGATGATAAACCTGATCGAAGATCTATTTGGAAGAAACGCGAAAAAACACCCTAAACAATAAAAACCTTGTAGTTGATTAAAAATATAAGTCGTCAATTTTAGGGAGAGGATATGATTTCTTAACAGTCAACTTGTTTAATTCCCTCATAATCATATACACATACGAAAAGAGCATCGTTCTCTTAACAAAAACATACACAAAAATAAGTGGCTCCTCACGGAGATATGACTAGGTCAAATAAAACCCTTGTTTGCAACTCTTGAAGTGCCAAACAATTTTGCTTTCCGGAAGGTGCTAAAGCGATAAGGGGACTTTGCAACAGGTGTTGGCTCAGAATTAAGTCTTACGAACTCAAACTTATTCTGCGGCGGTAGTCCTGACAAATCCTCCAGAAACACATCAACAAAATCCCGCACCACAGAAATATCGCCCACCTTTGGTTCATCTACTTTCACGTTCATTAAAGTTTTGCCTACTCCTAACACACGCTCTACTTGTTACCTATGTATCTCACCCCATTCAATGCTATTTCAACCTTTCATTGTCATACTATCACGACCTTATTTTGAGACACCAATCCATCCCCACATACACATCAAAACACTTCCATGTACCCAACGGTATCAAATCTTACCCTCATAGCTCAACATTTCTTACTTTTTTCTTATTTTGAACAAGGAATTTCCTAAGTTCACTTGTTTGAAACCACGTATATTCTTAAACTTACCTTTTTTACCATCTGCTATTTCTATAACATAATAGGGATTCGCAATACTAGGTTACATTTAGCGAGACACAAATTCAGAAGATATGAAACTAAAATCAGCTCCAGAATCAAAGAGTACAGTAGCAAAAGAATTATTCAAAGAAAAAGTACTCGTCTCCACTTTAGGATCCCGCGAAGCCTCAACCACATTCACATTCACATTGTAAGCTCTTCCCCGAGTTTGATTTCCATTATTTCGGTTGTTACGATTTCCCTCTAATGCCAATGGATTCCCTTCTTGACCCGGGGCTCGGTTCAACCTGGGACAATGGTACTGAAAATGATCACTGCTCCCACACTCGTAACAAACCTTCTTATTATTACACACTCTAACCTCATTCACCGGATCTTCTCGCTTAAATGGTGCCTGAAACTCTCTAGCAAAATGGCCAGGCCTCTGGCAGTTAAAACACAACCTACACTCTCCACCCTTCGGATGATAAGTATAGCATTTGGTATACTTAGGGTATTGATTCACAAACTCATTTTTAGGAGGGGCTGTTGCCACATAACCCGCTCCCACCTTTGCCTTCTTTTTATCCCTCTATGACCCTCCAGACTTAGCATCCTCTTCTACCGCCTTCCTCTTCTCATTACTCTTTGACAAGGTACCACAGCTAATAGCCTCGTCGGTGAGTATACCAGCTCTCAGAATTGCATTCTGGATAGTTGTTGGCTGAGTCACCTTGAGCATTCCCCTAATCTCAGGCGCTAATCCCGCCTACCATTACCCCTCTTTCCTTTTCCCTTTTTCCCCTCTTTTTTTATTGATGCGTGCCGACTCAGGTGTCACTAGATGTGGAACCAGTTTGGCCAGTTCATGGAATCGATTTGTGCAGGCTGCATGGTTGGCTCCCACCATCTTGTGATTCCAAAATTCATTCTCTAACCTCTCCATTTCATTACTTGGACAAAATTCCTCCACCAGCAGAGCCTTAAAATCATTCCAGGTCATACCAATTGCTGCTTCACGACCTCTTGCCTGGATTTGAGTGTTCCACCATGTCAGTGCCTTGTTAACAAACAAACTGGCAACATACTTCACCTTTTGATTCTCAGAACACCCACTATTGTCAAGTACATTCTCCATCTTCTCAATCCAGTAGGTAAGTGCTATAACACCTCCTTTTCCGTCATACTCCTTAGGGCCACACGCCTGAAATCCCTTGTAGGAACACCTATTGTTCCTACCATTCCCATTGTTGTTGTTATTTCCATTGTTGTTGTTGTTATTTCCGTTGTTCACGTTGTTTGTCACTTGAGTGACTATCTGGGGAATGATATTTTGCAATTGCTGCGCAACGATGGCAGCGATGTTCGGTTGCCCATTTTCGTTGTCATTAGTCCGTGTTTGAACCATTCTGATTAAGATAGTATTAACGCACATTAGATAGGGGGAAAAGGGTTTTTAACCTAACTATCCTATCAGCACATCATCATAACCATACAAAACACATACATAAACACTCATCCAACCAGCATGTTGACACCAAATCCATGTAATCATACTTGTAAGTCCACTTGTGTTGTGGCGCATGTATAATTATGTTGGCCACCATAATTATAGATGTCCCCTTTCACGAGTGTACTCCCTCCTATGAATACACTTCTCAATATCAACAAGACTCATACCACATAAGTCACATTAGCAAACCACCATATATAGAAACTTAAAATTTCAAAGAAAATCACACATTTCATATCATAAAAAAAATGGTCGAACAAATCCAATATTCAAATAACTTACCATAACAAATTCTCAAACCAAGACGAACCAATCCAAAAGACAAGTCCTAAGGTCTTTAGAGTTTTCTTAACGGACGAAATTGCCAATACTCAGATTCTCCATTACTACTACCAGTATCCCCCAACTCATAGTCTTTAGGCACACTCCTTGCCGTGGATTTCAAATCCGAAATCTCATTCATTGTCACATCATATTCACTTGTTCCCAGTATATCATCCATCTTTCAATTCTTTTCCCTCTTATTTTTTCAGTTAGCTGACTACTAATGGAACTTCCCGAGGTATCTAGTTAACACACCACAGTTCTTTGTCAAAGCTGTACTATTTTCTCCACCCTCTCACCTCTACTAATTCTATAGTCAATCTTTCCTTCACCATCATGGATACATTGCAATTGGTATGCGGTTGTTTTGCGGGGCTAACCCGGCTTACCCAGCCCGTGTCCCCGGTTGTAATATTTCCCTTATAGGCTGTCGCAATGGCGACTCCCATAGGAAACTTCTTAGGAAAGAAAAGGAGACATACGCTATTTTAAACAAGAAAATAAAAGCACACCAAATCACGTAAAAGGCAATCAAAATTAAAGAAATTTCTACAAACTAAGAAATAAAATCATGCAATTAAGGGAAAAACGCATACTAGATATACTACTAAACGCTTAAGCCCTAACATGCATCTACGTGAAGGACTCCTAAGTTATAGTCTAGACTCAACCACCTACTTCTCTATAACCATCAACTTTGATACCAATCTGTCACACCCCGCCTGGGCGGAAACAAGAGGCGCAACACCATGGATATCATCACAACACAATGGTGTCTACTATAGAGAAATCTAAATGAAGAAAATAATCAAATGGACACTATGTGTCATGACAATACCCAACATAAGATAAAGGAGTCTTGCATTACTAACGTAATGTCATACACAAAACAAAATGATCCAAATTCTAACAATCTCTAACCAGGGGTGTTCATTAAACGGTTTGAACCAAAAAACCAACCGATCCAAATGACGTTGGCTCCACCGGATTTGGCTTAGTTGGTTTTGGTTTGGTTATTGGTTTCACCTAAAATATTAAACGTTTATTTGGATCGGATTTGGTTTTGAAAATCCTAAATTGGGGCCCAACTGAATACCCGAAGAAGCAAGACATACGTGATTTCTTTCATTTAATAAAGATATGTTAAAGTGTTATTTTTGGGATACTATCGCTGAATAAAACGAGATCTCTCACGTGTATACTTGTTTCTTACAGTAATAAAATCCTCTCTTAAAAT
Organism: Tanacetum coccineum; assembly: GCA_026074375.1. Classification (NCBI taxonomy): domain Eukaryota; kingdom Viridiplantae; phylum Streptophyta; class Magnoliopsida; order Asterales; family Asteraceae; genus Tanacetum; species Tanacetum coccineum. The sequence continues at coordinate 17,501 of BQNB010012434.1, forward strand.
TGGCATTGCAACTTTTATTATGGAAATTGATTATGGTTCCATTTTTTTAGCTAATGACTATGAAGTTGAAACAATTGATCTGGTTGACATTATATTTTTATTAGTAAACCATTAATCTCTCACTCTTATAATAATAAATGTTTTGTTCCCCTATCAAGCGTATCTGTAATTACCGTGGCTATTCAAACCGAAACAACATATATCGATTTTGAATTCCAAATTAGAGATCTACTTTTCTTGATTGGTTTTATGGGTCCCAAACCGATTATCCCGATAATTTATTTGGTTGGATTGGTTCAGTTTGGTTAAATTTTGGTTTGGTTTTGGGTGTATTATTTTTTTCCTCAAAACCGAATAACCCAAACCGAACAACTTTGATTAACCGAAAACCGACCGTTTGAACACCCCTATCTCCAACAACAAGTATCAAGCAAAACAAATGAAAAGACCAGAAAAGAAGCCTCCTATAAGCTATGCCTAGTGGTCTCTCTAGCCACTCTTCCTAACATCCTTCTTATCATCACGATACTCACCTGAAAATGATGCTTAAAAGCGTCAACATAAAGTTGGTGAGAGTCATAGGTTTAAGACACGATATACAATCCAAGACCGCACATTACTGTGATAATAAAGAAAACATTGCAGGATAATAAATGAACTATCGTACAGGCTAGCATGCATAACCAATCCAATACAATCTAATCCAATACAATCTAATTACACGATTTCCTAGTAACGATTTATAAGACGTCTCAATCGTACCAAGGTCCCTGTGGTTACCCCCTTAGCCATGACCGTGGATACTCTCAAAGTAACCATCCTGCTCGCTAGGCCACAATACCTTCTACTAAACAGGCCATGGATACCCGCAGGTAATTCCTCCTGACTTAGTTCACAATTCTTAATACCACATCACAAAACATGTACCACACAACATACAATAGTCACGTATAGTCCATGCATCTTTGACAACACATTATCACAGTAATCAAAATATTTCCAAACACTTTGCATCATTTTCACCCCAATAAATCATAAGAAAAGAGGGGCTATGAAACTCACCTGATTGCTTTGCAGCTTCCACAAACACTAGCACAAATCTAAACAACAAAACAACACGTGTTACACGCTACTAAGCCAAAAGATTAAGCACATGTAACAATCATATGATGGATGTCTAAGGGTTTAAATTAACCATCATGGGTCACCCCGACACCATGCCCAAACTTAACCACTTCATTAACTCCTTCCACTAGTTACTTATAATTAACTCTAAATTGCAGAATTTTATCATGACTTTACGTACTTCAAACCCTCCCCACCCTTACTTAATGACCCTCATAATTCATACCAAAAATCACCCATACTCATTTATGAGTATAATAACTACCTTTGGATTTCCAAAAGCCATTTACATGCACAAGTACTCCTAAGAAAATCAAACTTCAAAACAGTCCCAAATCAGATCTGATTGCACACTAAAAAGTTTAAACTTATTAACCATACTTAGACATAAAATAAGAAGGTATCCTTTTGGGGGTTCTACTTATAAATATGGAACTTAACTACTGTAGAATGGATAAGCTCAATTCAAATTTTAAGTTAGGGTTTCACCCTCACAAACATGACCTAAATCTGACCCGTATTTACTATTTTTACAACTTTTAGGGTAAACAACATTTGAATGACTTCCCGACTTTAAAAACTTTCGAGGCCAGATTTTCTGGAAAGTACATTCAATGAGCTACTGTTTAGAGTCCAGAAACATAAAAAAAACTATTACCATCATGGAGATAATCACTCATAAACACATCCTTAAATTTTGCTCATCCTAAATCAAGATTTTTTCGCAAAATTTAACCTAACTAATGCATGATCTTGCCCAAATCAAGCCCTAATCATTCTAACATCATTAAATATCATTAATATTATGTATTTTATGTGAACCCTAGATCCATCATAAATGATGTTACATGAATTAAAAGAATAAAGAAGGAAGAAGAACATACCTAACGATCTTTCTTGAATCAACACGATCTAACACCTAGATTTCTTGATCAAAATTTTTTGTCTTCCTTAGGGTTTTGGGGACACAAGTTCACGACAACAAGAAGAAAATAAAAGAGATGGGCCAAGTTGATTATATAACTAATTCCTTGAAGTCTTAGCCCAACTCAATTAAGTCTTAATTTTTTTCTTTTATAACCCTAAACTGGACGCACCAATTATTAATATATATATATATTATATATATATATATATTTTATATATATATATTCATTTAATTATTAATTAACTAATTATCTTAATTACCTTAAGTTTTTATAAAAACTTAAGCTAATTTGATTAAACCTTTTTACTTAAACACTACTTACTAACCTTTCTAAAAATAACTTTCATTTCACCAAACCACTTTCTATTTTTAGAAAGTTTGCCACAAACTTCTCAAATTTCACTCACTTATTTCATTTCTAAAATGCCACAATTCTCATTATCGATTTCCACCAAATCAACTAAACTTATTGGAGTAGTATATATGCAATACGCCATTTCCGTTCCTTTATCACTAACAGTGACAAATGGACATACATATAATCCACACAAACTATACTAAAATGAGATAGCCCAAACTCCGCATAAATGATATCATGACATTTCTTAAACTCAATTTGCACACATAAAATCACATTGCACACATTTAAACACGTAAAATGAATCTTAATCCATTTCTAATGTATAAAAATTAAACCTGCTCAATCTCGGGTTCGGTCAGCTAGATTCAAACTTGTCATTTACTGCATGTTATACCAAAAATTTGGTTTTATTAGAAATTGCTTTTGAATTCATATTTGGTGGTCTTCTTCTTCCAGTCTTCTTAATCATTCACATGGACTTATTGTTTGGGCTACGACCTTATCTTTCATTTGAGTGCTCCTAAGTTGTGGTCTGCTAACATTAGTTCTGTGAATTACTCCTGTAGAGGTAGACATGCGAGGATTAGTATTCCTAGAAGTCTGAGGCAACTGTGGTGCTCTAGTTTGTGTTGTCCTAGTGTCAATTTGATACATGCCTGGTTTAATCACATTTGTTTTTCTTACAGCCTGTCTTGCTGTTTGAGGCATAATCTATGTAGTGACTAGTTTTGATAAACCCTCTGACACATTAGTTTTGGGAACCGACTTTGTTTGTGAAAAACTTTTCCTCTCAAGAGAGTATGAAAAAATAGCCGGTTTACCTAAAACTGATGGTTTTAGAATCCTTTGAGCATTTGGTTGTCGAACAACAGATGGTTTATCAAACTTAGTTTCCACAGACTTTCCTTTGCATTTCTCAATGAGTTTCTTTAACTCACTTATAGCAATGTTCTTGTCTTGCAATTGAGCTTTCAAATCTTGTATCTTAAAATATTGTTCACGTTCTTTTTGAAATACATTTGACGCTTTTTCTTTGCAAACTGTGTCATTTTTCATTTGTTCTTGACATTGTTGTAAAGTGAGTTCAAGAGAAAATCGGGTTTTTCTAATTTAGTAAAACTTCGTAAAAGCTTAGTATAAACCTCTTTACTAACAAATTCAGTTTGTTTCGAAAGCTTTTGTGCAAGACATTCACATTCCTTGACTTTATGAAGATATAAGCATTGTAATTCAATGTATGCGCATCTGAATCAGATAACGAATGCAAATAAGAACACATAACATCATTAGACATACATTCTTGCAAGAGCTTATCATACATGTTTGAAAATTTTGCCTTATCAGATTCAAGTTCATCAATTTCATTTTTAAGGGATTCAACGTACTTTAAATCAGCATGCATTTCTTTCTTAAGTTCATGAACAAATGAAAACTATCATTCTGAGTCTTAGGGAAAAGCATCAAAACATGTCTTAATTAATGATTTCCATATCTTTAGCAGTTGGGGCACGAAATTGATCTCTAGAATGTTTCACCCAAGCTTGATAGACAAGTTCTCTAAGATGATTTATGTTATTTGTCATGACATTATACACTTGTCTACTTTTGCTTATTAATTAAGACACAGGTAAGAAAGCTACGTTTTTGAAAATTTTGGTTTCGTTTTCACAAATGATTTTCTCTACATTTTCTTCCTTATTTCATTTGCATGTGCCAACTGTATTTGATATTCCTGGGTTGGGGGTTTAAAATTTTCATAAAGACTATTTAACTTTGTGTAGTCAAAAGGTTTCACTAAGTCTTTATTCAATTTTGATCAACTCTCTTCTTCAAGAGTCAGAATCTCTTCCCTCTCAGGGTTTTTTTTTTTTGAAGGAATATCGAGTTGTTTGAAGGATCCAGATTGGTATTGTGGGATCTTTATACAATCCATGGTTTATCATATTGAGCCCTTTTTGAGGTAAATTGGATAGCAAAGGTAGGTGTCTTCATTAAATGTAGGGCATTTGTGGTGCTAACATCATGAATGGTTGAGATGATTGACTCCTTTTGTAAATAATTTAATCAAATAACTTTAATTGGTTTCCATTGATGAAATTTTTTTTGTCATATCTTTTTCTTCCTTAAGTTTCAAATCCTTTATGACCTTTGTTTTCTCTTTGACAAGACTTTCGTAATGTGACTTTGTTAAAAGACTCTGTTTGACTAACTCATCGTGTTTCTCTTTGACAACTAAAATTTCATAGGCTTTAACATTTAAAATTCTTTTATGTCATTCCTTTTTTTTGGCTAATAGTCCTAGGAGTTTCATTTAATGTTACATTCAAGTTTGCATAGATAACTATACGATCATTAAAGGCCTTGTACCTCTCAAACTCAATCTGTTCTGTTTTGAAGTACAACTAAACAACTATCCCGAATACTATTAGACTCCCTCAGGCTTCTACTAGTCTCTGCATGAGTAGATTTAACTCTTTCAATTCTTGAGTCAATGATGCATTTGCTTTCTTTAATTGCTTTTGAATCTTTTTATTTTTATCGACATCAAGTTTTAAATTTGTAATTAAATTAGCAAGCGCAACACGCTCATCATCACATTCTACAACATTTTGGTCATTCTGAATATCATTATCACACATATCCGGTGAATCTGGAATGACATTACTATCAACCGTTTCCACTACACATGTGTTACTAATGGATTCAGATTGCTCAGAATGTTGTATTTCATTTGCAAACACATTATATTCAGTATCATATTGTACCTGTTCTAATGGCTCAGAATAAGTTGCCTATGTCTGCTAGGAACCTCCGGATCTTTGTCTTATTGTTGTAATGTGCTTCCCTCCAACTCTTGTTCATCAATCTCTTCCATCCGTGTCTGCTAGCAGTCAGATTGCTCCTGCTTGAAGTTGAACACCTTTCTCAGCTTGTTTACACAACAACATCTTTTCCTTGTGATACGTGGAGTCTTTAACCCGTTTTAGCTTCCTGCCTTCCTTAGCAAAATGACCAAATTCCTTGCAGTTAAAACACTGTATCCCAGACTGCTTCACTACTTGACCACCTACAGTGTCCCTAGCCCTAGCATCTCTTGTGTTGTTGATCCATAAAGTAACACGCCCCGGACCCATATTCCGCTGCGACCCAATTTGGGGGTGTTACAATCCACATTCTTGTTTCTGGTGTTTGAGGAAGTTATGAGGTTGTTGTTGGTAGGTTTGTAGATCTTCTTGAAATACTTTGCAATGAGTGCCAAATTTTTCTGCATTTCCTTATCCTTCTGAGCTTGTTCAGGATCACTCTCTTCTTCAGACGCTGACTCAGATGGAGGAGTGATGGGTTTGGCTATCTCTTTGCCTTTGTGTCTTATAGTTGCATGAGATCTGGTTAGAAGTGAGGCTTTTGATGTTGGTGCATATGATTTGTAAGACTTTGATGTTTGGTAATATGGATCTTGATGTGGTTGGGCAGTAGCAACAAGTGCTAATGGGTTAGCATTCTTGGCTATTCTTTCAGCACGAAGTTCATTAACTTCCTTTTGATATTGTTTCAGAATGTCAAAGAACTTGTGATATGAAACTTCATCTAACTTGTGTTGTTGCTTGACAATTGTTACAAACCTTGACCATTCTGGTTGAAGTTGTTGAAGAAATTGAACATTGACTTGCATTTTATCAACTGTTAAATTATTTCTGATCATCTCATTCATCAGCTTGTAAAACCTTGTATAATATGACTCAATTTGATCGTCCTTAAAACCGATCTTGTCCTCCTTAGCTTGATGTAAGGTTAGCAACTTTGGATAAATCTAAAACTACTATGACAGAAACTTTAATTATTGAATATCAAATACTATGTGGAATCTAGTATTTATATTAGGAAGAATAATAACAATAAAATAGCAAACAATGAAACAGTAAAAAAACTTCCAGCCTCAATTATATTAACGAACACTCTGACTTAGTGTTAGGGTTTACAAAACCTTGAAGCTCTAAGAATTCTATGGAAAACTGCTATGAGAACTGATATCTTTTTCTATACCCTAGGACCTTCTTTTATACACTAAGGAGTCCTGCACGGTTTACAATACCTTCCTAACTTATCATAATCATTTCAATAATTACAGACAATCATATCTTTTACAAATATAACTTTAATACTTATCTTCATAGGTACTCTTGTTTTCCACACACGCTTTATCTTTTTACTCTGTCTTTATCCTCTTGACAGTAGTAAGTCTTCAAGCTATTGTAAGTCAGCAACAGTTGTATCTTTATAACCAGCAGCACTAACTAAGCATAAGCAGTAGTAAGTACCAGCAGTACTAATCTTTATGCTAATAGTTGTAACTTTACTCTAGCAGTACTAAGTTATACTAACAATACTAAGTTATACTAATAGTAGTAACACTTGTACTAACAGCATTAATAACTTAGCATATTTTCAGTCTTTAACTCTGAGCAATCTTAACTTTTCCTGGCAGTAGTAACTTCATACTAACAATACTAATATTATACTAGCAGTAGTAACTAGCAGTAGTAACTTTATACTACCAGTACTAACTACTTAGTATAATTTCCATTATGTACATGTGCAGTAGAAACCTTAAGTGTCCTTGAAGTTTTTCAAGTCTCAACAATCCTCCTCTAAACTTGATATTCAGCTTCTGAATCTTCAAGTTTCTTTATCACAAATTCTTCATCATACTCAAGAGGGATGCATTCAAACCTTTCATTTACCTTTCTGTTGTTTTACCATAAGCTTTAACAACTGATAGCACATTTCATTTTGATGATTAGTTTGAAGTTTCTTGGTTAACATACTGGTGATAGTTATTGGTGTGAGGGGATATCTCTTTTCAACCAACATAAAGATGTGGAGATTCTCAAACCTTACAAAGTGAACTTCAGATGAATCAGTCAACTTCTAAATTGTCACTCTGTATCCTTGTAACATTCTCCATACATCACTTGTTGTGTCTGGTTCAAACATGACTTTCAAATCTCCCTATAACACTCTTTCAAATTTATCTTCATGCCTTTTATCATTATTCTTTTCCTTTACTATCCTCCAAAGAACCTCCAAGTCTTCTCTGTCTATTCCTTGTAGCATCCTTATCATTTAAGAGTATCTCTAGGAGCTTCCATCTCCTCTTATCAACTGATAATGTACCAGCATACCTTCTTTATGAAGCTTGTAATCAATAATCACTGGTAGTTTGGTAGCAAGTGGTATAGCATCAATTGCTATATCTTCATCCTTTTTAATTACCAAATGCTTCAATAACTCTCTTTCATCATCTTTACTGACTTCTTCGACTTCATTAGACTCTTTGTCTTCTTCCATCTTTTGTTTCTTTGAGGATTCTTCTTGTTGCTATTGTCCTCCTCTTTTTCTTCCAAGCATCTTCTTTTTGCTGCCTTTAGCTGTCTCCTTAGTACCTTATGCCTTCTTTTCTTTGCTTTCCTATTCCTCAGAACCCATAGCCATAAAGGTATTTACCCTTTTCATTTCCTTATCAAACAACTTTTGAATTTCATCAAAATTCTTTCCTTTCAGTTGTTTGAATGTGTATCCACCCATGTGCTTAAGATAAGTAGACATTTGAGTTCTCTTTTGTGCCTTGGTAGGAGGTCTGTTTCTCTTTTCTTGTGCTCTAAGTGCAACAAAATGTTTTCTTCTCTTCTCCATCAGTTCCATAAATAATTTTCCTTTTTCCTCATCTATCAACTCCTCTCTTTCTTTTGATTGAAGTCTTTCAGCCAGCAATCTATCAGCTTTCATCATAGCATGTGTATTCTCCCATGACTCAATCAATGCTATGTTAGCTTCTTCTTCTTGTTTCCTTGCTAGCTTGTGTTCTTCTTCTAACTCAGCATCCAACTTAGCTTGAATATCTCTTGCAATTTGTTCATCAAGAGCAATTTGATCTTTTCTTTTTAAAGGAACTTCAGGTTCAACCATAATACCTTTTCCTTTGTCTTTAGAAATTGAAAGTTGTGACTCTTGTAGAACTCTGAACTCACTTGGCTCCTGTACTACTACCCCTTTACCCTTGGGTCTTGTAGTTGTTGTTGTTGTTGTAGCAGCAGTAGTAACAACTTTAGGCTTAGCTGCTTTGATTTCAATAAGTGTTTAAGCCAAAGTTAGTTCATCAATTTTAGCAACAGTAACTTCTCCTATACCAGCAGTAGAAACTTGAATTGTAGGAGCATCACTATCTTCAACACTAGCAGTAGTAACTGATTCACCAGCTGTACTATCATCAAGCTTTGTACTCTACTCATTCTTCTCACTAGAAGCAACATCCACAAACACTTCATCATCATTTAACACTCCAGTATCAAACATTAGGTCTTCATTATGCTGTTCATTTACTAGAGTGACTTTAGCATCTGCATCAATATCCTTAATACTCCTCCCCTATTTGGATGTATCCTCCAAAGCACCCAAACCAGCATTAGAGGATTTAACTCTTCTGACTGCACCAAGTTTCTTGAATCTTGTAAGCCATGTGGTCCTTAACTGTCTCCTCTTTTCAAGCTTATCAACCCTCTTCTTGAGACTAGCAATTTCAATAGCCTGATCAGATTTAGCCTTCTCTAAGTCAAGAACCTGTTGTTGCAATTGGGTACATAAAGCCATCAATTCATTAAGTTGCATACTATCCTCACCACTGGGTAGTGGATCATTGGAAGGTGTATTAAAATGTTCCTCTTCCTCTGTCTCAGCATGAGCAGTCTCTGCCTCCTTCCTTTGTTTTCTCCTAGACTTTTGTTTCTTCTTGGGTTGAGAAGATGTAGATGGTTGATCAATAATGGGTATCTGAGTGGAATCAGTTGGAGGAATTGAATCCTCACCCACTTCTTCAGTAGCTTGAACCAGCATACTATCAAACAAAGGTGTAACTTTCCCAGAGAAATCCTTACCCTCTCTCTTCATATTAGCAAATATTTTCTTTGTGTGGAAGGGATTAACAAAAGTCTTTTTGTGATGTGACATGTCTCCAAGCTGTTGGTTAATGAAAACTTGTAGAAAATGAGGATACAGCAGGAATTTAACCCCTCTATCTAAGTGTTTAACCATACCATCAAAAATGTACTTAGATAGGTTAAATTTTATATTGGTTGCTAAGCATATGATCAAGGAAGCCATTGTGCTACTGAATTCATTCCAGGCTGTGGACTTGGCACTAAGGCTTTGTGTAATGGTATGTATCATAAACTTCCATTTCGGAGAAAAGAAAGCTTTATAAAAAGTAAGCTATTGAGAAGGTTTTTCATACCCTATTTTGGCCAGTTCTTCAAAAATTGTAGTGTTTGGCAGACAATCAGTACCTTCTGCATCATCTAAGTAAAGATCATTATGAATACTTGCCTCCGTGATGATTACCTTCTTTTTGTCAATTAGGGCTTGTAACTAATGCACTCCATTAACCATCTTGACATGTGCAGTAGCCCAAAACTGTTGTATACATGAGGTGTAGATGATTGGATTGACTGTTAATGCATAACTAACAGAACTTGCTTTCAGAAAATCAACGATCTCCGCAAACCCATCACTTTCTGCAGGTTTCTCCAAAAACGCGACCACATTGTGCGTTTCAGCAAACTTAGGGCTCGACATTATAATGATTTTGATGATCAAAGAAGAAATTAAATTAGGGTTTATGTTTAGAGAGTGTTTAAATGAATGAAATCGAATAAAGAAATAAGTGAAACCCTTAATTAAAGTATTTATAGAATCACCCTCAGCAGTAGGAACTTGAACTAGCAGCAGTAATTGATGCCTGGCAGCATTAACTTAAACCTTGTAGCATAAACAAATACTGGCAGCACTAATTTAAGCCTAACAGCATTAATTGTATACCAGCATTAGAAACTTTATGCTTAGCAGCTTTAAGTTGTATTACCAGTATTAACATGAGACTAATAGCAGTAAGTTTGAACTACCAGCATTAACTTCAATTTCATCCCACAAATAACTTTGATCATCAAATTTGTTTCTCACAAACTCTCTTTCTGTTTTTATGCTCACAGTATCTCTCAATTCTTTTTGCTCGCTTAATCACTCTTTCTGTTTTTTTTATACACACATCTTTCTTTCTATTTTTAAGCTCACTTAATCTCTCATTTCTTTTGGCTCACTAAAATACTCTTTCGGTTTTTAAATCACAAATCTCTCTATTCTTTTGAGCTCACCAATGCAGACAGTTGTGTACAATTTCCATCAATTCCAAAATTTTCATACTGTCCTCCCCACTTCCAAATGTGTTAACTTTTGAGAGAGGTGTATCATTGGACTGTTCAGATGTAGTCTCAAACCTAGTTTGAGCATCTACATCCCCCAATATGGTATCTTGGCACCTGGGACCACTACCTGAACCAATTCCCTAAGAAGTTAATTCATTAAGTGTTGCCATGTATTGGGTCTTAATTTATGTTACCACTGTCCTGCTCTGCTTCTGAGCTAAAAGCAGTAGTGGCAGCCCTTTCCATTTTGTCACCCAACTCCTTATGGACAACCTCATCACCAACCTTTCTTATGGGGACGACTAGACTGAGGTATCTTGGTGCCCCGACCTCTTTTGAATTGCCTTGGGTTTGATTCATTACCTACTTGTGATTGATGTCACATCTTCTTTTCATCACTTATAGACAATTGGAAGCCTCCCCTTAATGCAATACCATATTTTCAATGTGCTCATCCTGCAAATGTTAGTCCAATTCCAAAAGTAAACATACCAAAGTTTTTTCTTGTTTAGCAGTTTTAAATATGACTAACAGTTGTAATATGCAGTTGTAAGTATAACTAGCAGTACTAATTATACTTAGCAGTATTAACATTTTCCTTAGCAGTTTTAACTCTGTCTTCAATAATTATACAATATTATGCCTATATTCATCACAAGCACACTAGAAAAGACTTGATAGACATGTGAGAATTCATAAGGATCCATATTTATGCATAACCCATGAATAAAAATTAACAACCGATAAGTCTCAGAGATTAAATAAACCATTGCTAGCAATTAGAAAGTTAAACCTGCTAACATCAAAAGCTTTGGTGAGAAGATCTGCAACATTTTTGTCTGTGTGAATCTTGATCACTTGTATCAACTTCTTCTTATAAGAATCTCTGATAAAATGGTACCTTATCTCAATGTACTTGGTTTTGGAGTAAGATACTGGATTCTTTACAATACAGATTGTACTTTCATTATCAATGTAGATGTTGGTGTTCATGAGATTGTATCCATAGTCAAGCATCTGATTTTGGATCCATAACACCTGTCCACAGCAGTTTACAGCAGCCACATATTTTGCTTCAGTTGTTGAGTTGGCTACTATAGTCTGCTTCTTACATTGCCATGAAATCAATCTCTTGCCAAGAAATTGACAACCTCCTGTTGTGGATTTTCTGTCAAGACTAGCTCCAGCATAGTCACTATCAGAAAAGGATTCCAAGTCAAAAGGTGAATCTCTAGGATACCAAAGGCCCAATTCGGGTCACCCTTTTAAGTACCTAAAGATCCTCTTCACAGCATGAAGGTGTGACGTCTTTGGAGTAACTTAGAACCGTGCACAAGCACAAATAGCAAACATAATGTCTAGTCTTGAAGCTGTCAAGTACATCAATAATCTAATCATTGATCTATATAAATGTACATCCATATTCTCAGTTTCTTCATCCTTTGTTAATGGCTTGTTTGTCTCCATTAGAGTGCTTGCTGTCTTTATTGAGGCAAGATCAAACTTCTTTAAAATCTCAGCCACATATTTATATTGGCTGATAAAGATCCCATCACTCTTCTGTTTAACTTGAAGTCCTAAAAAGAAAGAAAGTTCTCCCATAGAACTCATTTGAAATTTGTCATGCATCAACTTTTCAAATTCAGTACTCATTTCTTTCTTTGTTGATCCAAAGATGATATCATCAACATAAACCTGAACTAGCAGGATATCATCTTTATGTCTTCTAATGAACAAAGTTTTGTCAATTTGTCCCCTGTAAAAACCATTGTCTAGTAAGAAAGTTTACAAAGTTATTACCATGCTCTTAGGCCTGAATGTAGCTCCATTGTGTGCTTTTCTATTTGTAACTTTGTTTTCTGGAAGTGTGGGTCTTCAAATCCAGGAGGTTGACAGACATATACCTCCTCTTCTATCTTTCCATATAAGAAAGCACTTTTTACATCCATTTGGTAGACTATAAAATCTTTGAAGGAAGCATATGCCAGAAATAATCTTATGGCTTCTATCCTTGCAACAGGTGCAAAAACTTCATCATCAATCATATACCTTCTTTGGTATAACCCTTGTGAACTAGTCTAGCTTTGTTCTTTACCACTATGCCTCTTTTATCCTTCTTGTTTATGAAAACCCATTTAGTACCAATTGCCTACTTGTCTCTTGGTAAGTCAACTAAGGACCAAACATTTAGCTGTTTAAATTGTAGAAGCTCATTCTGTATTGCTTCCACCCAGCTTGGATCTTCTAGGGATTAGAGCACCTTTTTGGGTTCCTTTTGAGATAAGAAACAGGCAAACAAATAATTTTGAAAATCCTTGTGATTTGTTCTTCTAAGCTGGTGAACTAAGGAGATCAAACCAAGTTCTTCAGTTGTCTTGGTCATGTGTCTTGTTTGTACATGAGTTTTTAAGCTTCCAATCACTTGATCTTTATAAAATTTGGTGAAAGAAGTACCAGGGACTGTATAAGATGAATTTACATTGTTTATATCAACTTCTTCTTCCACATCTTCATCATCATAAGCATTTTCAAATAACCTATCACGTGTTTTAGGTTTCAACAATTGGTATCAGAGCCTCGTGGCTCTCGATCTAGGATCTACAAGGTTTTATAAATTGAAGAAAAAGAATAAAAAGGACTCGATTTTTTTGCCAACGGTTTGTTGTGACCGACTGTTTTAATGTTCGAGTTTGCATTGGATCATGAATGTATAAAGTGCTAAGAAGAAAAGTAAAAGAAATCGTGAACTGGTTGTATCTTTGATTATATGGTGAAGAATGTAAAGTCAACAGTTGTGGGTCCGAAGAAAATATTAAAGAGATTTTATGCTGCTTGTTCGTTAGTGAAAAGCTATAAAGAAAGAAAGTTTTGATTATAAAAGGAAAAGATATGGCAGATTGGCTTAGTATGATATTGGGATTTCAAGTAAATATAATGTTTGTCATATGTTGCTTGTGTATATTTATGCTGCTCGAAGAATGTTTTTGCTGTCAAGATATTTTAGTGGGTTCACGTATATGTTACTACTATTGAACAAAAAGATGCAATTGTTCTCATTTTTATTGTGAAGATATACGTGTATGCCAAGGATATCTATACTATTCGTACACAGGAAGGTTTATACAGTTGTTCGAGCATGTGGTGTTCAAATGATTTTAATGCTGCTCAACATGGATGTTTATGCTGCTAACTGTTCGAACAAGGAAGTTAGTACTGCTTTCATTACATGTTAATACTGTTGAGCATGATTAATACTGTTCAAAGGTACTGTTTGTTTCATACGAGAAAATGTTTATACTGTTAATGTCATTCGATATCGTACAAGGAATGATTTTTCTTCTTGGATGGATACAAGATTTTGGACAGATAGGTGACACACACAGAAGGTGTTTTGGTTTTTGGTTCTTAACTGAATTAAAGGCTAGTATTTATTGGATTAATTGGATACGAAGAAAATTGTTTATCACTTATTTGAATATGAAGTGGATTTTTCAGATGCGTGTTCTTATTATATCTTTTGGTCTTGAAGATAACTTGTTTGGTTATATACGGTTTATGATGAAGACTTGATAAACCTAGTTTTTACTTGATGTAAGGAGATAAATTGTAGTACTCACATGCATTTACTATCACTTGGCTTAGTGACTCATGTATAGGCATGCGGATTTATCAAGAGATCGAGGTCTACTCATAAAACGAAGAAGAAGATTATGAGTTCTTATCATATTATAAGGCAAGACATAAGATACAATTTTGTGTTATTCTACTTCTACATCAAGTTGGTTATACTTAGTTTTCTTCATCAGTGATCATTACATAGAGCCTACAGAATTGCAGATTCAAGAAATGGTTAACATATGGGTTTTAGGGGAAGCTTATTGTTAAAATGTTTAACCATTTACATGCTATATTGAGGTGACGGTTTTTACTACTACTAGCCTTTGTTACTACTGCTAGTGTAAGTTTCTACTGCTCAAGTTCGTTTTTTTTAAGGTACGTCATGGAGGGTAATTTGAGACATTGGAAAGCTTGGATTAGAAGTGTGATATATGGTTTGTGGTTGTAAAGATCAAAGTTGCATCTCTTCACAGTCCCCTATTAGTTTATGACAAAAAGGGGAAGATGTTACAAAGATGATATTATTTGCAACTTATTATGTGTGGTGGCACGACATGGCAAGGAAATCTTAACTTTAAGGGAAGATCTGAAGTTAAAGGGAAGAATTTATTGTTTGTTTTGTCATCATCAAATAGGGGAAGATTGTTGGGAATTATTGATTTGATGATACAAAAGGAAACAATATATGATATAAAGGAAACAAGACAAAGATGAAGAATTCTTGGTCAACTTGCTTTAATAAGTCAAAGATGGGGAATTCTTGGTCAACTTGCTTTAATGAGTCAAAGATGAGGAATTCTTGATCAACGTGCTTTAATGAGTCAAAAATAGTTATTAGGAAAGAAGAAAGTTTCATAATACAATTAGAATTCCTTTACGAATGTTTTAATTAGTTTCCTTGTAAGTCTTATGGACTCTCTATATAAAGAGATCCATAGACATTGTTTAGTGTGTGCATATAGAGAAAAGATGTAAACACAATAAAGGTGTGTGTGTGTGTCTAGGCGTCAAGTCCTCTAATGGATGCCTAGGGTTTGTTTGTTTTAGCCTCAAGAATCTATGATTCCTGTTACTAGTTAGAGTAACTGTTCTAGAATTGATCATCTAGAATTGGGGCTATGTAGAACGTTTGGTTATTAATGAAGAACACCGTGTTAAATATCTTTGTTCTTATTCCGCTTTGTTTTTATAACTTATGAACATTGATATTATCCTAGATAATGGTCTAAACAACCTGAGCTTAAATGATCCAACAATCCTTAGGTTTCCACAAAAGCAACTAGCAACATTGATTAAAATAGGCTTAATCTACATGGTAGGCTAAGGTGCAAGGGTGTAACAAAACATATAATATGGTGTAGAAAAAGAAAGGAGTGGCTCAACAGGTTGTTCTAGGGGATTTTACTCTAAAAATGAGAGTAATCAAGGGTTAAATGGGATTTAACTAACAAGTGTAGTTAGTTAATTTTACGACATGTAGGCTATTTGGTTTAATCCTAGAAATTTATCAGTTGAACATGTTCCTCAATCTAAATCCATAGTACTAATCATTAAGGTCTCGAGTGATATACCATGCCAAGTTCTAAAGTCCACTACATCACCGGCACACTTATAATTTTGTACAATTTTTAGTAAGCAGTTGGAAATGGAATAGGCTTAATTCTTACAATATGTATCAAGGGTTATAGTGCGCTAGGTAATGCAACTAGTGATTTTTACAAAAGTCATGCTAAATTTTTTTAAATTTTGGCCTATTTTTAAGCACTTTTAAGCTCGTAGCATGTTATTTTGTAAAAAAGAAGACAAGTACGTTCTAATTCTCCATCCCCTCACTTAAATTATACAACGTCCTCGTTGTATAGATAAAACAATTAAATTATAAGGGAAAATAGAATTAGAATAGAAAAATCCTTGATGTTTTGTTCGTGATAATTCTCCAAGATGAGTTCTTGAGCAAAAAGTGTGTTGACTAGGGCTTCAGCATGCCCAGATAAGTTCAACACATGTCCTTTTCAGAATATAATATCATAGTTTCAGCAAGGTCCTGCATAAAAGATTAGAAGACAAGTGCAATTTCTATCTCGCTATAATGGTACAAGAAAACAATTAAACACACAACTGTACACGGATCAATACGCCATATCCCAAACCTTAGGATATGCCGTATTGTTCCTGTCAAAACAATTAAATACTAGAAATTAAATAGTCTAGACATCTCTATACATCGTATCCAGAGGAGTTCGATATGCCGTATAGAGTGTCTGGGAAGACAGACTCATGCAACAAACAATTAAAATGCGACAAACAATTAAAATGACCGGGTTGTCTCCCGGGAAGCACTTTTATTTCAGTTGGTCTTTAAGTTTGACCTTTTTCCTTATCTTTCAATTCACTTGGTGTGATGTACGGTCCATCCTTCATCCTTTTTGCGAAAGATGTCATGGTAAATACTTGATACTCCGTTAACAGTTCGTGCCCAAGAGTCGCATTTGCGTGTGCATATGGCTAAGAATTATTCATTACCTCCAATCGTGTATTTGATCAATTCAAATTTTTCTACTCTGTATATTTCTTCGTTGGGCTGTTCATTAATTATATTCTCAGATTGAGGCGCGCCATTTAGATATACCACTCAAATTGTCATCATCCCCTTTGTTTTCATCATAGTGGTTTTTATCCTTTTCAATATTAATAGGATTTGAGGAATGAGTCATTAGGAGGGTTCTTGTATTCATGCTCCTCCTATTCTTCATCGCTCAAAACTTTATCCTTCAATAGTCCTTCCTCATTTCCAATTTCTATCCAGGTATACAATAGTGCACGTTTAGTTGTCTCGTCCACTTTTTTATGATCCTTAAACTTTGAGTTTCTCCAAGGTATGAATTTAAGTGGGTCACGACCTTCTTCATCATCATCGCACATCTTATCATAATTGCTAGCACATGATAGGGGATAAAATTTCTTGAAAAATTTCTTTACTAACTCTTCCCAGGTGGGAATATTTCCATCTCCCTCGTTCATCCACCAATTTTTTGCGTCCTTCGAAAGTGAGAGAGGGAAGGATTTCATGCGGAGTTGAAAAGGTTCCACACCAGCTATTTTGGCCAAATCAAGTATTTCGAGAACTTTGCCGATATGCCCGATCACATCTTCTTCACATCTTCCGCTGAAAGTATTATTTTGTAGTTCAGTTAATAACTCCTTACTGAGTTTTAATTTCATGTTGCTTTCGTCCCTTGGTTCAGCGGGATTTTGTTCTTGAGCTTTATTTGGAATAGGTTTAGCCATTGTTCGTCAAGCGATTTCCTGAAATTAAGCATAAATAATCAGTAGGATGTGCCCTTATGGAAGGGAACACTTAAAGCGGGAAATTGATAACAAAAAATGGCTTTTGCTACTGTATCAGTTGACAGATACGCCGTATTCAATTAATTAGAATACGTCATATAGGTCTGTTGAATGTCAGTACGCTGTATTGAGTTCTCAGAATACGCCATGTGTTTGGAAAAACAGATACGTCGTTTAAACTGTAAAACTCAATACGCTGTTCTGGGTAGAAGGTTTGATACGTCGTATCCAACTGGTGGTTATGGCGTATCTGGTGATCAGTCATAACAGAATACTATTTAAAAACAATTAAATGCGAGAATTTAAACAAACAGTTTAAACACATAATGCGAATAAATACAAACAGAATTTTAAATAATTAGATTGCACTATGCTAATTAAATGGTTAGAAATACTAATAAGAATAAGGTTTAATTAATTCACTCCCCAGCAATGTCGCCAAAAACCTAATGTGTAGTCGTGTAGGGTCAATTATTTGATTATCATGTTTTACATTTATATTTAGCCGACAAACCTAAAACAACACTTTAACGGGCAGTGTACCCGGTCAAGATGGAGTTTCGCGGTAAGTAGGGTGTCGAACACTAAGAGTGAAACATTAATCCTATATTCTATCAGTATTTTAATTAGTCTATTTGCTGGTTAAACCTATGCTATATACGTTGTCTAATGATATGGGGGTTTTCAGCCTAAGAGACTGGCACAGGTTTGGTGGAGACAAATATCAATTCAATAGACAATAAACACAAAAGAAGAAAATTAGAAGATAGAAAAGCGGTACAAGCCAAATGATAGAAAACAATATTAGCCATATTAAATCCAGTTCAATGTTGGTTTGTTTGTTTTAGTGCAATGATTTACTTATCTCAAAGCGGCATATCATTCTTAAGACTTAGGCGGGACATCATCCTATGACCTAGACACAATTAATCCGGTCACAATTAACGCATCCGCATAAAGCATCCTTTAGTTTAATTATAATCTATCTTAGGGAATTGTAACACCCCCATATTTGACATATAGCAGCGGAAGCTAATCTGGGGTATTACTTCATATATCAACAGTCATAATCTTAGAAAACGACTCAAAAGAGACATTTTTGAAAGATAAGTTATCATTCATTATTTATTAGAGTTTTTACAAAAGGAGGTCCCAAAATACATTTCAAAACATAAAGTTGAATGATAACATGTTTGGACGTCCTCATGTCTAATGCCACTCTATGCCATAGATTGCTCAATTACCTGAGAGAAACATGCTAAAAGGGCCAACACAACGGTTGAGTAAAATTCACAGTGTTTGAAATGTAATAGTCGAATACAAGTCAATAAAATAGTAATAATTGCAACGAATACAATTATCATGGAAAATAGTATTATTGCCCTAAGCTCATGCAACCAAACATTAACATCTGAAGTTAATTTAACGACTTGAAGGAACAACTGTCTTTAAGGAAAGGTAACTTGCCAAAGTTATCCTTTGTTCTCAAATATAGTGCGTTTGGTTACCCCATGTACGGGTACACCAACAGGAGTCGTCACCCCTAATAGATCTATCCATAATATTCACGTTCACTCGCAAGTGACTAATGGTTCATGATTAAGAAATTTTGGCAGTGAAGGCAAACTTAGGCAATAATATATCAGGAGAGCATACAGTTGGAAAAACACTTGTATTCATGGTTATAGCATGTATCTCCCCACGAAGTTTAGAAAACATGTAAAGGTGGGACTATGAACTCACTTTATCATGGTAGTTGATTGATTTGAAATTTAATTCAAAAGGGAGTAAACGGCCTCATCACGCAACCTGAGGTAATATGTCAAGTCTTAGTTTGATCGTTGATATTCCAAAAGTTTATTTCATAACGTTTGATGGTTTTTGGTTTGATAATTTGTGAAACTATCGTATCACTGTTTGGGCTTTCATAATCCAGAGGTCATGTAGTAAACGTTTGAGGAGCTAGGACACTTTAAATCGTAAATCTAGCAACTCGTCAAAACGTCTACCCAAATGAAACCCCTCACATGAAATTCAATAGTAACGTGATATGTTATAGATTAAATGATAAGATTTTATCATTTTAAGTTTCTTCAAAAGCTAGTGGATGATAAATTATGTTATATTTATAACATAATTGAATTTATAGTGTTTCGATCGACGAATGATAACGACAAATGTGTCGGGTTTTATTAAAATTGAGTCTTATAATATTTAAATATATTTTTATAATTCATATAAAAATATTACATTTTATACCTTTAAGAATGCAAAATGACAATATATACCCTTGGTTTATATATATTTACAAAGTTAATCCTTTTAATATAACTTGTAAAATCTTTAAACCTTTAACTTTCAAGTATGACAAAGCAAACCCCTAAAGTTTAACTTTAGAATAATTACAATTTTAGCCCCTCTAATTATAAGTTTTAAGAATTTACAATATATACCCATTTGCATGAAACGATTTGCGAATTAAGTCCAAAAACCATAATATTAATATTTTTGATTTAGAAATCAATTTTGCAGGTTATAGCTTATTATAATAAGCTAAAATAGGTAACTTTTACGAGCTTATAGCTTATCAAAAGAGCTTGTAAACTAGAAAGATCAAAATGGGCATGTTTGGTTTAGGAAAACCAAACCGTATGGTTTTGATGGTTCAAGGCTTGAACAAAGGACTTACACATGATCTAATAAAGCTAATGAAAGATCTAAAACAAAGCAAGAGCTTATAGAACAAGTGGAATGACTTACAACTTGAAAACGGGTCAAAATTAGGGTTTTGGGTTCGTACGCCTAGGAAATAGGTTTCAAAGCTTCTTCTTCTTGGTTCTTGGCTTCTAAGGGCTTATACTTGCTGTATAATTTCTTCTTAATCTTACTTGGACTTGTTTAGATCATAATTTGAGTATGTGTTGAGTTTTAGAGATGAATTGAAGAGTATGTATGTATGTGTGTATATATAGTGTCGAGAAAGAGTAAATGGCCAAGTTTTCTTGAAGTAGGGACCAAGGTTTGTGTAGAGTGATGACTAAGGAAGGCTAAGGGTGAGTATTAAAGGCTAGGAAAGTAGTATAAAGAGGTGTAAGGTGGTGGTGAAGGGTGCGATTAACAAGGGGTGACAAGGAGGTGTTTTGCTTGGTGAGCAAGTGTGTAACTAAGCTGTGTGGGTGCTAGGTTGATGACAAGGTGCTGAAGGTAGCTAGCAAGTACGTGGATCATGGTGGAGTTAGGGTGGTTGCTTGGTTTAACTTAGTTTAGAACTAGTTTAGGTGTTTCGGGTAGATTTGGGTTTTCGGGTTAGGGTTTTGAATTTTGGGACGGGTATGGGTTGAAATGGATGGAAGGATATGTTTAAATATTGTGCTATAAGTGTTTGTAACTTGTGTTGAAAAGGTTGTACGAAATCTTGAAGCAAAATGGAGGGAAAATGAGCTTTTTTAAATTCGTGCTTTATTGGCTTGTATAATGAGCTCAATTGAGTTATACTTTGATTTAGAAGGGAAAAGATATTTAAAAGATATGCATTGTACACTTGTACACATGCCTTGATAGCTTAAACATTTATTTTGTATGTAAACATTACATGAAATTAGGGTTTTGTTATAAACGTTTAACGTTTAAAGTCTGTTTTATAATAACATTTTGAAAATTACGTTGAATGGATAACGTATGATAAAATGGTGATTAAAACATATTGCTTGACATATTATAACGTTTACTTGCTATAAACGTTGATGAAATTGGCATGGGTAGGTTGTGTGAGCTCATTTACTTTGGTTATGCAAGTCACGTTGCATAATAGGTGGAATAAAGCAAAAATATTCCTGTGAAAATGGTTATACTTAATTTAATAAGTAGATATTACATTGATGAAAATTGCGAGTTGTTATAGTCTCCCTCCCTTAAAAGAAATCTCGTCCCGAGATTTAGTTGGATGCTGGAGTGGTGTTTGGAAACAGATGTGGATACTTGTCAATCTGTAACACCCTGGAGATTCCTATGTGGAAGTAGGAGAGAATAACGATGGATTTCATCACAAAACTACCCAAAACCTCAAACGAACATGACACAATCTGGCTCATTGTCGATCGTCTTACCAAATCCGCACATTTCATTCCTACCCGAGAGACAGATAGTATGGAAACCCTTATAAGGTTGTACATCAAAGAAATTGTCTCCCAGCATGGCGTGCCAATATCTATCATCTCGGATCATGACAGTCATTTCACATCCAGATTCTGGCAATCATTACAAAGGGCTTTGGGTACTCAATTAGACATGAGTACGGCATATCATCCCTAAACTGATGGGCAAAGTGAAAGAACCATCCAAACACTCGAAGATATGCTTCGAGCCTGTGTTATAGATTTTGGAAAAGGATGGAAAAAACACTTACCATTGGTAGAATTTTCTTACAATAACAGTTACCATGCCAGTATTAAGGCAGCACCATTCGAGGTACTTTATGGTCGAAAGTGTAGATCACCTGTCTGCTGGGCCAAAGTTGGAGATGTTCAACTTACAAGACCAGAAATAATCCATGAAACCACCGAGAAAATAGTTCAAATCCGACAACGCTTGCAAGTTGCAAGAGACCGACAGAGAAGTTATGCCAATATAAGACGAAAGCCTCTAGAATTTCAAGTTGGAGGTCGTGTTATGTTAAAAGTACCCCCTCAAAAAGGTGTCATTCGTTTTGGAAAACGAGGAAATCTTAACCCTCGGTACATTGGACCATTCAAAATCCTTGAACGGATTGGCACAATGGCATACAAACAAGAGCTTCCTGAAGAGCTCAGTAATGTCCACAGTACTTTCCACGTTTCTAATCTAAAGAAATGCCTATCTGACGAATCCCTTGTCATTCCAATGAAAGAACTTCAGCTTGATGACAAACTCAATTTTGTGGAAGAACCAATAGAAATTATAGATCCAGAAGTCAAGCAACTAAGATAAAGTCGTACCCCTATAGTCAAAGTAAGATGGAACTCTAAAAGAGGACCAAAATTTACGTGAGAACGCGAAGATCAAATTCATGCCAAGTATCCACATCTATTTTTAAACATCACTCTAGCATCCAACTAAATCTCGGGACGAGATTTAAGACTATAACAACCCACAATTTTCCTCTATGTAATTATCCATCTATTAAATTAGATGCAATTTTCTTTTATGTAATTATCCATCTATTAAATTAAATGCAATTTTCTCAGTGTAATTTCCATCTATTAAATTAGATGCAACCATTTTCACAAGGATATTTTTGCTTTATTCCACTCATTATGCAATGTAACTTGCATAACTAAACTAAACGAGCTCACGCATCCTACCAATACTAATTTCATCAACATTTATAGCAAGTAAACATTATAATATTTCAAGTAATATGTTTTAATCACCATTTTACCATATGTTATCTATTTAACATACCTTTTATAACATTTAATTCAAAATGGATTTCATACGTTAACGTTTATATTAAAACTCCGATTTCATGTAAAGTTTACATACAATACAAGTGTACAAGTTATCTATGTATAATATTTGAATATAATTCCCTCCTAAACCAATGTACAACCCCTTGAAGCATAATGTACAATCCGGCAATGCATATAATTCAAAATATACATTTTCCCTCCATTTTTCTAACGGATTTCATACAACCTCTTAGACACAAGTTACAAGTACTCAATGCACCACATTTGAAACCTAGTTTCCCTCTAACACTCGTCCTAACCTAAAAACCTAACTTGAAAACCCTAGCAAACCCGATGCCACTTAAACTAGTTCGAACCAAGTTCATAGTTAAATTTTCAGAATCTGATCAGTTGATAAAACATAGAATCTGGGAAAAACCAGTAGGTGTTGGGTATTAATTAAAAATACTAGGTTGTAGCCCTATGTCTTGTGATCATTTTACCAGTTGAATCGACCCGATTCGATGTTGGATGAATTAGTTATAGCCGAAATGGCAAAGGTGCGCAGATTTTGCACACTTGTAGTAAATGGTTGTTATCTCTAGATTTTTATATAGTAACCTCTAAATATGTAAAACTAAAAGTTGTAGATGACTCAAATATCTAACCATGCTCACTGGTTTGAGATTAATCGGAATTACGGTTTGTAAATGACAACCATTTCACCTGGACTGATGTTGGCTGTCCAAAAATAGCCATGACCTTTAATGATGTATCAACCAAGCACCCTCACTACCACCTTATCACCACCTTGGACTCCAAGTAAAACTCCTTGGGCACCATTCTTCACTCCTTGGCCACCACTCCAAGTTTACTTGGCCACTACTCCAAGTTTACTTGACCTCCACTCCATTCGTCCCTATATATCCTATACCTTCATAACTCACCATAAACTCAAACACATACTTGAAATGGTATTCTAGATGAGCTAAGGAAGAATAGGAAGAAGATTAAGCTAAGTAGGAAGCCAAGATTATGAAAGAGAAGCTCTTGATTCATCTCCTAAGGATTTCAAGTTATAATTGCTTGTTTCGACCCATTTCATCATTTCGTGTACTAGTAAAGTAATTCTAACTATTCAATAAGCTCTAGTTATGTTTAAGATCATGTATGAACCTTGTTTTAATCCTTTGATCAAGCCAAACCATGTTAGAAACCCTAAACTAAAACCGAACCCTAATCGAACCCTTAAAACTCTAAAACCCTAAAAAGCTCTTTTTGTAAACCTATAAGCTAAAGCCATAGAAAAGGCTGATTAATAAGCTTATTCCTATAAAGCTCACTGTCAATTTTATAATCATTAAAACATTTAACCTAAAAACCTCTAACCCAACGGGTTAAATTTTTTCTAACCAAACATACCCATTTTGGATTTTTAAGCTCATAAGCTCTTTTCATAAGCTTCAAGCTCGTAAAACTTACTTATTTTAGCTTATAGTAATAAGCTATAAGCTGCAAATTGATTTTGAGATCAAAAATACAAGAATTATGGATTTTGGACTTAAAATGCAAAACGTTTCATGCAAAGGGGTATATATTGTAACATTTTGAAACTTATAAACTAGAGGGGCTGAAAGTGTAAGTATCCTAAAGTTAAAACCACAAAGGGCTTGTATTTCCATAATTTTCAAAGTTACGGTTTTTAAAATGTTTTAAATATAAAGTAAAGGGTTAAATTTGTAAATATATATATATACCAAGGGTATATATTGTCATTTTCATATTCTCAAGGGTATAAAATGTAATATTTTTATATTAAGTATAAAAATATATTTAAATATTATAAGACTCGATTTTATTAAAGCCCGACACATTTGTCGTTATCATTTATCGATCGAAACATCATAAAACAATTATGTTATATATATAACATAATTTATCATCTACCAACTTTTGAAGAAACTTAAAAGATAAAATCTTATCATTTACACTATAACGTATAACGTTACTAGGGAATTTCTTGTGACGGGGTTCATTTGGGTAGACGTTTTGATGAATTGCTGGATTTACGATTTAAAGTGTCTTAGCTCCTCAAACGTTTACTACATGGCCTCTGGATTATGATAGCCCGAACAGTGATACGATATTTTCACAAGTTAATAAACCAAATGAAATTAAGTAAACTTTATTAATAAATTTGAATATCAACAATCAAACTAAGACTTGACATATTACCCCAGGTTGCGTGACGAGGCTGTTTACTCCCATTTGAATTAAATTTCAAATCAACCAACTACCTTGTTATGGTGAGTTCATAGTCCCACATTTATATGTTTTCTAAACCCCGTGGGGGGATACATGCTATAAACCATGAATACAAGTATTTTCCAACTCTATGTTATCCGGATATATTATTGCCTAAGTTTACCCTCTACGCAAATCATTTATCAGGAACCATTAATCACTTGCAGTGAACGCGAATATTGTAGGATAGATCGATTGGGGATGCGACGTCCCGTTGGTGGTACCCGTACATGGGTAACCAAAACTCACTATATTTTGAGATAATGGTAACTTTGGCAAGTTACCTTTCCACGAGGACATTTGTTCCTCACTAATGTCACTGAGGTGATTTCCATGTTAATGTTTGGTTGCATGAGCTTAGGGCAATAATACTGTTTTCCATGATAATTGTAAATGCATGCAATTATTACCACTTATGATAACTTGTATTTAACCATCTTGTTTACAAATCTATGAAATTTCACTCAACCCATTGTGTGACCCTTTATAGCAAGTTAATCTCCAGGTAATTTGGAGCAAACTATGCACAAACGGCATTGGGACTTGAGGACGTCCCAAACATTTATCATTTAAACTTATTTTTCAATGTACTTTGGGACCTCTTTTGTAAAAATCTGATATATTATGGAATGATAACTAAATTTTCCAAAATGTCTCTTTTTAGTCGTTTTCTATGATTATGACTGTTGATTCATGAAGTAATACCCCTAATTAGCTTCCGCTTTTATATGTCAAATAAGGGGGTGTTACAGATTGGTATCAAGAGCCTCGGTTATAAAGAACAAGGTTAAAACCTAAGCTATAACTACTTTTTCCATCAAGAACGTCTCCGTCGTCCACTACATATCCTGAATAGTATGTAAAGAGATTTGCGTAGCAAATGATACATAAATATTATATTAAATATAAATAACTTATGTTATTTTCCACTGGGTTGTTACACAGTTATGTCTACATCCAACCACCCTATTATCGTCCCATCTAATTCCTATATTGAGGATGCTTTTTCCTCTACACACTCTCCTGACTATACTCTGGCTTCACCGGACTATTCCCCAGCCTCACCGGGAAACACTTTTTCTGACTCTTCAGAGGGTTTATCTAAGGATCTTTTGGCCTCGCTAGCCATCTCACCTTTCCACGATGATCCGTATATGAAAGTCATGCAAGCATATAATGCTACTAGTAATGAATCACCTATTCCACCACCATAAGCTCTTATTGCTCCACCAACTGTTTTGCCTTCATCTCCAGTATTATCACTATCACCAATGTTTGATCCTCGAGATTTCTTTCTTCCTGAAGAGATTCTGCCACCATCCTAAACAAGCCGTTCCTATCAGCTTCTCTACTAATCCTCTGCTCCACCTCAAGTATTTGAGATTAGAGAGAATTATCATGGTGCTCCAGACACGTCTTACGCACATCATGAAGAATAGATCGAATATATTTTGAATCACTTAGATAAACTCTCTCTTGACCATGTTAAGGAAATGGAAGATAATGTAGAAGGTCTTGTTGATGATTGAGTAATCATACAACAAGATTTTGACAAACTAAAGACCAAACTTCAAAAAGCCCGTGCTTAGATTGCTAGACTTTAGAGAAAGCAAATGGGACATAACAACAAGATTACTCTTGCTTGCTTCAGGATTTCTACTCTAGAACTAATCATCGAGGATATCCAGGTTCGCCACCAATCAGATATGAAGAGTATTTTTGGATACAATCCAACCACAAGGGATGACCACCAGACTACTAGACTAGATTTTTATCATAACAACTTGTGTTTAGAATCCAACCACACGGGTATGTGTGACTTAAGTATCAACAACTTGTCAAATTTTGGTTAGTAGATATATAGAATCAAGTTACTTATAAAAATAAAGTGGTGATTCCCATAATATCTACTGTTACATGAATATAGATCTATGTATTTATGATTGTTTATCCTATGTCTTGATTACGACTACCTCATGTATCGTATCTCCACCCTCACTCGTAGGATCTTCATCACCAGTTAGGTCCAAGTACACACCCCCACAAATCCCAGACATCCTTTGATAAGTTATCTAAGGTGGTCACTAAAAGTAACCAATCCTAAGAAACCTAGTGAGTAAAGATGCTTGTTAGAGTATCCATCTCATAAAGTCTTAAATTCCAAAATTCCCATTGTTTTAATTTTATTTTATTTGTTATATCCTGCAATGTAAATATCAAAGGGATGTGTAATTCTTATGTTAGAACTTGTAATCAAAATAAGAATCCAAACAATGACTGTTCAATAATTTCACTACACTATGTATGAAAATTTAGACAATAACTTGTTATATAATCCTTACTTGTGTTGTCCTTGTAAATTTGATAGAATGCTCCCAAGATAACTCAACATCATACAACACCAACTATGACACAACCGCATCAAAATTTTTAGTATGATAGTATTGTCGCAACTCTAAAAGAAGTTGCCAATATAGCTCAAAGGCTAATGGATCAGGTACTAAAGCATAATTCTGTGCAAGGAACCAATGATCACAAATAAAAGTTTGATGATAGAAGAACCTTCACTAACAACAACAACAACAACCGCAACAATGATCACCACCAACAACAGAATAGATCATCAGTAGGATCTTCATCACCAGTTAGGTCAAGTACACCCCCATCACCAGACTATCCCTTTGATAAGTTATCTAAGTGGTCACTAAAAGTGAACCAATCCTTAAGAAACCTAGTGAGTAAGATGCTTGTTAGAGTATCCATCTCTAAAAGTCTTAAATTCCAAAATTCCCGTTATATCCTGCAATGTAATATCAAAGGATGTGTAATTCTTTGTTAGAACTTGTATCAAAATAAGAATCCATACAATGATGTGTCAAATAATTTCAATACCACTATGTATGAAAATTTAGACAATAACTTGTTATATGATTCTTACTTGTGTTGTCTTGTAAATATTGATAGAATGGCTCCCAAGAGAACATCAACATCTACAACACCAACTATGACTCAGACCGCCATCAAGAATTTAGTTATTGATAGTATTGCCGCAACTCAAAAGACTGCCAATATAGCTCAAAGGCTAATGGATCATGTACTAAAGCATAATGTCTGTGCAAGGACCAATGAACACAAATAAAAGTTTATATAATGAACCTTCACTAACAACAACAACAACAACCGCAACAATGATCACCACCAACAACAGAATAGAAGGCAGGAAACCTTCAGGGCTTATGTTTCCACCCCGACTAAAAATAGTAGGTATGCTGGAAACCATCCTTGGTGTATGAAATGCAATCTGCATCACACAAGGCCTTGCACTATCAAGTGTCAGACTTGCCATAAGGTAGGTCATCAGACCAGGAACTGCAAGAACAAGAGGCCTGCCACTGGAAGCAACCTGCAACCAGTGTCAGTAACTTGTTATGCCTGTAGAGAGAAAGGGCATTATAAAAAAACAGTGCCCAAAAGCAAACAAGGGTACTTGTGGGAAAGCATACATGCTAAGGGACAAAGAACGCTCCCCAAGACCCGAACATAGTTACAGATACGTTCCTTTTAAACCAACATCTAGCTAAAGTATTATTTGATTCCGGAGCCTATAAAAGTTTTGTATCTATATCTCGTGCTTCTATGCTTAGCATTCCACAAATTCACTAGATACTACCTACGACATTGAAATGGCCAATGGAGACCTAGTAAGCACTAATACCGTCATCTAGGGTTACACCTTGATTTTGTTAAACTAACTTTTCGAAATTGATCTCATGCCGATTTAACTCGGTAGTTTCGACATCGTCATTGGTATGGATTGTTATCCAAGTATCATGCTAAAATTTTCTGTGACGAGAAAGTCGTCCACATTCTAATCGACGGTGAAACTTTGATCATCCGAGGTGATCGAAGTAAAACACAACTAAGCCTCATATCCTGTATAAAAACCAAAAGGTATATATCTAGGAGATCTGTCTTTCTTCTTATCTTTCAGAATGTGTCATTCGATTCGGAAAGCGAAGAAAGCTTAACCCCCGGTACATTGGACCATTCAGGATCCTTAAGAGGGTCAATCCAGTGGCATTTACACTTAAACTTCCCGAAGAACTCAGTAATGTGCACAATACTTTACACGTTTCTAATCTATAGAAATGCCTATCTGACGAATCTCTTATCATTCCAATAAAAGAGCTCCGACTAGATGACAAACTTAATTTTGTGGAAGAACCAGTTGAAATTATGGATCGAGAAGTCAAACAACTAAAACAGAGTCGTATTCCTATAGTCAAAGTAAGATGGAACTCTAAAAGAGGACCAGAATTTACGTGGGAATGCGAAGATCAAATTCGTGCCAAATATCCACATCTATTTTCAAACATCACTCCAATATTCAACTAAATCTCGGGACGAGATTTTTTTTAAGGTTGAGAGACTATAGCAAACTACAATTTTCCTCAATGTAATTATCCATCTATTAAATTAGATGCAACCATTTTCATGGAAAGATTTTTTGCTTTATTCCATCCATAATGTAACGTAACTTACATTACCAAAGTAAACGAGCTCACGCAACCTACCAATGCCAATTTCATCAACGTTTATAGCAAGTAAACGTTATAATATCTCAAGCAATATGTTTTAATCACCATTTTACCATATGTTATCTATTTAACATACCTTTCATAACATTTAATTCAAAACAGATTTCATCGTTAACATTTATATCAAAACCCCAATTTCATGTAAAGTTTAGATACAATAAAATGTACAAGATTATAAGATGTACCTGGGTTTTGTTTGGGCGGGAAAGATGGAGTTTGGGGAGGTTGGCAGCTTTGGCCCCTCACTTCTTATAACTTCATTGCAAAACTTTGCCCGGTTTGCAATTTCAACCCTTGTCTTTTAACTCTTGTAATACAACTTGAGGTTTGGCAGTTTTAGTCCCTTAAGTTGTATTTTCTTCAATTGGTTAACTTTTGACTTTGTCAGGGTTGATTTTCTGACTTTGACTGACTTTGGCTTTGGTTTGACTTTGTCTTTTCTATCCCGTGCTTGGTTTGGCCATATTTGGCTTTCTTTTTGAATATCCGTTCCTACACAATTCAAATGCAAAACATACAAATACAATGTATCTTTGGTACGTTTTTAGTCTTTTAAGTCTGTTTTTAATGGAAAATGGTATGTGTAATTAAGCACATACCACACCTTAAACTAGTTTTATACTAAAACCTAACCTAGCAACCACCCTTCTCTATGATGTACCACCTTGCCTACTCTCTTGCTAAGCACCACCATGATTCACCACCTTGCCTACTACCTTGCTAAGCACCACCATGATTCACCACCTTGCCTACTACCTTGCTAAGCACCACTTTGATTCACCACCTTGCTAGCCTCCTTTCACCTACTTGTCATCACCACGCAACTACCTACACACCTTAGTCACCACCTAGCTAGCACCCTACCACCTCCATCACCACCTTGGACTCCAAGCAAAACCTATGGCCACTACTACAAGTAAACTTGGTCCCTACTCCATGTAAACTTGGCCACTACTCCTAAATTTACCTTATATATACACAAAAACATACATACACTTTCAATTCACCATCAAAACTTCATACTACTTAAAAATCATGTTCTAGCCATGCCATAGAAGAGAAGGAAGAAGGTTTAAGCTAAGTAGAAGCCAAGATTTAAGAAGAAATGAGTCTTTGATTCATAACTTAAAGTGTTCGACCCATTTCATCAATTTCGACCCATTCAAGCTTTTGTAAGTCTTTACCTCGTTCAATAAGCTCTTGTATTGTTTTAGATTATATATGAGCTCCTATACATCCTTATGATCTTATGAAATCAACCATTAAACCCTAAAGCTTACTCATTTGGTTTTCCTAAACCAAACGCGCCTTTAAAACCCTAAAAGCTCTTTTTTGTAAATCTAATAAGCTATAAGCTGTAAGATGTTATAATAAGCTATTTCTATAAGCTCACTTATCACTTTTATAATTATTAAAACTTATCCTAAAAGCTCTAACCCATCGGGTTAATTTTTCTGAACCAAACATACCCATTTTGGATTTTTAAGCTAATAAGCTCTTTTCATAAGCTACAAGCTCGTAAAACTTACTTATTTTAGCTTATAGTAATAAGCTATAAGCTTCAAAACTAAGTTGGATTTGAAAAATACAAAGTATATGGTTTTTGGACTAGAAACGCAAAACATTTCATGCATAAGGGAATATATTGTAACTTTTAAAACTTATTAAACTTTTGGGCCAAAAATATAATTATCCTAAAGTTAAACTTCAGGGGTTTGTTTTGCCAACTTTCTAAGTTAAGGGTTGAATGTTTTAGAATTATATATAAAAGGTTTAAGTTGTAAATCAATATATACCAAGGGTATATATTGTCATTTTCATATTCTCAAGGGTATAAAATGTAATATTTTTATATTAATTATAAAAATATATTTAAATATTATAAGACTCAATTTTATTAAAACCCGACACATTTATCATTTCATTCATCGATCGAATCATTATAAAACAATTATGTTATATATATCATCCACTAGCATTTGAAGAAACTTAAAAAGATAAATCCGATCATTTAAACTATAACGTATCACGTTACTAGGGAATTTCATGTGAGGGGTTTTCATTTAGGTAGACGTTTTGACGAGTTGCTGGATTTACGATTTAAAGTGTCCAACGTTTACTACATGACATCTGGATTATGATAGCCCGAACAGTGATACGATATTTTCACAAATTAACAAACCAAAAACTGTTAAACTTTATGAAGTAAAGTTTTGGAATATAATCAATCAAACTAAGATTTGACATATTACCCCAGGTTGCATGACGAGGCTGTTTACTTCCATTTGAATTAAATTTCAAATCAATCAACTACCTTATCAAGGTGAGTTCATAGTCCCACCTTTATATGTTTTTCTAAATCCCGTGGGGGGATACATGCTATAAACCATGAATACAAGTATTTTCCAACTGTATGCTATCCTGATATATTATTGCCTAAGTTTACCTTTACTGCCAAAATCATTTAATCATGAACCATTAATCACTTGTGAGTGAACGCGAATATTGTGGATAGATCAATTGGGATTGACGAATCCCGTTTGTGTTTACTTGTACATGAGATAATCAAACGCACTATATTTGAGAATAATGGGTAACTTTTGCAAGTTACCTCTCCAAGAGGACATTTGTTCCTTAATAATGTCAATGAGGTAATTTTCATGTTAACGTGTTGGTGTCATGAGCTTAGGGCAATAATACTGTTTTCCATGATAATTGTAATTGTACAATTATTACCTGTAGGATCCCAATATTTCACACAATATAAACTAGAGAGAGTTAGAGAGAGAGATGGATGGAGAGAATATGTAAAACACCGACGTGAATAATAACCATATGCACGAAATAGTAATAAATCTATACGTAAACTTGCATTGTAAACGTAACACTAAGGCTAGGGAAGGTGTATACAAACTTATTGAATGCTTGCATGTGTTAAACGAACCATAGGGAGGACATATAAACTCAAAGTGTTCGGCTTATGGTTAAACACCACAAACGCGAACCATATGCACCAACAATGGGCACATTCGTCCTCTCTTGGGCCGCGTAGCCCACCAAAGGTTAAGCATGACATATAGTTAGCTTATCTCATGATTAAGAGCTTAAGCGATAGCACAGGCTTATAAACCCCTAACGAAACCTTCACAAGAACATAATAAGTTTAATCGGACCCTTAATGACTAAATTGGGTTCCCAACGAGCCTACGTCCGAACCAAACAGACCCAATACGCCTAGCTTGGGCTGGCCTACAAACTTATTATAAAAGCCTATAACGTCTTATTAATAATCCAATGAGCCTATTCATGCTAATATGGACCCTTTGTACCTTTTTAAAAACCAAACGGATCCTAAATGGGCTTGTTAGCCCATTATCGTGAACCACGAAACCCATACGCCACGAATAAGCTTGGCAACTTATTTGTGAGCTTAAAACAGCTTATGAGGCTTATAATAAACAATAGAGACCAATAAACCATAATGTGACAAGCCAAAAGCTTATAAATGTCTAACGTACATGTCAATGGCCCAAAAAGCCATACCGGGTACCTTAAGATGCTTATTTAATAAGCCGACAAAATTAAAATAGCTTAACATATTTCAAGAGGTATTCTTGAGTTAAGAAAATAAGTTGGATCATGTAGAGAAACTCAAATGGACCCTTAAAAGCGTTTCGGGTTATGATTGGTGGGCTAACAAGCCCAACAAACTCCAATAAGCTCAAATAAGCTCATTCGAGCTTATTCTTCATCCAAACAGTTTCATATAAGCTTATACAAGTCAAATAAGTGCTTATGTACTTTTGGAATCGGCAAAAATGGAAGCCATTATTAAACATTATGGCCTTAACGAGCTCAAAAAGCCCAATAAGCTCAAATAAGTTCATCGAGCTTATTTATAAGCTGACCCAGCTTATAAGGCTTATTGGAGCTTAATGAAACCCAATGCCACTTGTTAGATCTTAATTGGGTTTAAAATGTGATTTTTACAAGTTAAGGGACTAAATGTGTCAATTTTGAAGCTTGAGGGTTTAAAACTTACCAATTCACTATTTAATTTAAGTTGAAGGACTTTTTTGTCCCATTTTCTGAAACTTTAGGGATTATTGGAACATATAAGGACCTAAAGTGTAACTTTGTAAAGTTGAAGGGCCAAATGTGTACAAGTGAAAACTTAAGGGTCTAAAGTGTAATTGCTATATTTTCATAAACTTAAGGGACTGTTTTGTAATTACATAAAACTCAAGGGTAATTTATAAACAAAGGTGATTTTATAAACACTTAGCGAATCGGACGAATTATATACGCATTTATACACAAACTAACGATTTAATAAATACGAATATTTATTAAAACATTTTATACGTATACAAGAATGGTGAAATCGTATACCTTCCCAAGAGCCATCAAACATTTTCAAATACGATAAACATGTGCACCACCACACAAGTGATAACAGTATATATAAACTAGCAAATTACTGTAGTTTATACATTGAGTCTTTAGCCTAAACTTGTAAACTAAGACTGACCGAATTTACTTATATATTTGAACGGTGTGAGTCTACTTGGATATTTTTATCATTCTCCAGAGAACTATTTACTAAGGTGATTCATCGCCCCAATGTTTTACAATTATTTTAACGATTTACATCCTTGGGGTAAAAACATTCTATGTTATTTTACAAATCTAAAAACGCAAGTGTACATTTTATACTATGATTACGTGTTTGCCTGAGTTGCTATAACCCACAGAGCCCATTATCATGAACTGTCAATTGCTAGTTAGCGAGCGCGAATGTTATAAATAGATCTATTTGGGATTGACATCCCCGTTTGGTGAGTAGACGGCCATTGTGTCGGGTTGGCCGGACAACAACGTATACCATGCCGGATGGATGTTGGGTGTTAGAACATCATTCACGGGCATTTATGGTAATATTAATTGGCATTCATACCTATCCAAGCTTCATTTTTACAAACTTTAGGAAAAGTAATTACTTTTTTAAAGATGTTTCATTTTTTGCTATTAAATCATACACTTGGAAATCTTGCGGTCCTACTATTGATTTACATAAACCTATGAATTCACCAACTTTATGTTGACGTTTTAAGCATGTTTTCTTCAGGTTCAATAAGGTAACGGAGGTGCAGCTATTAAATTGGATGTCATAATTGAGTGAGTCATATTAAAGATTTGGGGTCTTATTTACATTTTGGGGGACCATTTGATTATTATAAAAACCGAAATCTTTATTTATACTGTTGAACAATTTGAAGCCATGAGCTTATGTAACAAACAAGTATTTTGTTAATCCAATGTATCTTTTTCAAACGACACGTTTAGTGGTCGTTCTCATATCTTGTGTTTTATTGATCCCCCTATGAAGTAACAGCCCATTGATGTACATTATATTCCCGCTGCTACCCAGATTTAGGGGTGGATACAGATTGGTTAATCAGATCCAAGGTAAAAGAGAACCAGTTAAATTTTTTTGTCTGGACTATAACCATTTTCAAACACTGTTTTCACAAATGGGATTTGCGAGGGAACATACATTACTTGTTTGCATCTAGCGCATAATGTTACATGATACCCACCTGTTTTAGGCATTAGTAGTTACTAAGTGCTTACCTGAAAATATACCGCATATATAAATTATATTACTGTATATAAAACTATAAGTCTCTTATAATTGAAAACTTATAGACTTAACATACAGATCTCGCCCTCTTATTAATTAATACTTATATAAGTTATATTGCTTTTTTGCAAGCAGATCATGTCTAATTTTTTTTTCTGCATCATCATCCGCTATCACTTACACTACCGTCTACGCGACTCTGAGCCCGCAGAGCTTCTTGGAGCCGGATGGAGAGGTATTTGAGGGAGGCATTCCACGGTCATCGTATTAGGATACGACGACTCCCATGCAGAGCCAGTAGCCCCACTATCACCGGATATCCATACCAGGCAAAGAGGAAACAACAAACACACCCGCCAGTTTCCTCAGGACGAGGATATGACGTGAGCGTATGTCGTACAAGCACATGTATCCTGACGACGTGCCAGAGCCTATATACCCCTGATATATACCCATTGGAGGATGAGCAATAAGTTTCTAGCTGAGGAGCATGCCATTACCTCCTTTGATTCACCTACTCTGCTGAGTCACCCAGTTATTACTAAGTCTGATCTCATGGAGGATTTTAGAGGAGTACAAGGATGATGAATATAGATGGTCCCGGTTGACTATCCTATGGAACGAGGGAGATGATGATGACGAAACGATTCAGCTAGGGATGACGCTAATGATGAATGAGGAACAGAAGGACGAGGAGGAGGAGCACATAGCTCCGGGCGACTCTGCTATTGTTTTTTTACCTACTGATGATCCTGTTTTCCCCACCTGATGGAAACAAAGCCTGTTATACCACAACCCACCACTGACATTACTATTAGGGCTAAGATTACTGTCCGGCCTCAGCTTTGAAATATCCCTTCCACCAGAGGCAGAGGTCCGAGAGAATTCTGGCATGACTACTCCATCACCAATCATCACCCACCTATCTCAACTATCACCACACCATCTGCAGGAGAAACGCCTTTGGCTAGGCGCAAAGGACCAACCTGCACATTCATCACCGACCCCGCCTGTCCATCACCATTACTACCACCATCTGAGGATAGCATCCACTTCAGGCCCTTATTGATGTAGTTTTATTATTTTTTTTTTTTTTTTTTTTTTTTGTTTTTTTTTTTTTTTTTTTTTTTTTTTTTTTTTTTTTTTTTTTTTTTTTTCCTGTCGCATTACCATCACCTCCACTACCACCACTACCACTATCTCTTTACATACCACCACTTGTGGACTGTAGGGATGATATTCTCGAGTCCGAGCAGCCATCTCGTAAGAGGTTGTGCTTGTCCACTCTAGGCTCTAGATATGAGATCGGGGAGAGTTCTACTGCCAGACCTACCGGAGATCGAGGGGTAGATTATGGGTTTGTCAGCACCGTAGATGCTGAAGCGAGACGGCAGGGGATTAGTGAGGTTGGGTATGGTATTAGGGATACTTGGGTAGGTCCGGCAGAGGCAGTTCCTGAGATAGCACCTATGACCGTGGGAGAGGTCAATACTAGAGTTACAAAGCTTGATGAGCTCCATGAGCATGATACACAGGAGTTGTATGCCTTACTAGAGGATGCTCAGGATAGTAGGTCTCGTATATCACGACGAGTCGATATGGACTCGCATTTGGTTCGACTTACTTATATGGGGATAGGATGACTCTCCAGGAGACAGTATGGATGGTGGAAGAGGAGGTCTATGCTTCCCGAGAGGCTTGGACTCACTCGATAGGATTGAGTCAGGCGACCCATCAGGAGCTTCAAACCCACCGTGATCATGTGTATGCACACGAGACCCATCTCCAGGCACATCAGAACATAGCTCCAAGCGTACAGGGTACTTCTTATTCAAGGACACAGCATCAGGTACAAATACCGAGACTAGCTTTCAGAAGCAGGAGGCTGAGATAGCACGCTTTGAGAACTAGATGTAGGCATCAGGCCAGATGTAGAGACTACTCCGTTGTGATGAGAGACATGAGGCGAGAGATGGGCGACATGCAGACCGAGTTGCTAGCACTGCGAGGACAACGGAGAGCTAGACAGCTAGCACTAGATGCTAGGATTCCATATCACCAGGATGCTTTAGAGGATGCGAACAGTCACATCTAGTGGTTTATGTCATTTCGTCTTGCTAGGTCATTGTATAGGCATGTTAAGATAAGGGGTTTTCCCGCTTAGCATAGCTTAGATCTTTTGTATTGTATTTTTGTGTAATCAGACAACTATTTTCATGAAATTTTTCAAAGATATAATGAAATAGATGCGTTATGTTGTACTATAACCTCTCTTTGTGTTGTTATATTCATCTATACATTATATAATATTTTTGTCATAATTATGAGCCTCACGTTTTGTCCTCTTATTTGTAGCTAATCCATGGCCACCTGCGACAAGACGATACGAATACTACTCCAAACAAACACCAACCCAAACATAACATGACTCCAGAAATGCTCCAAGCAATGATTGATCAAGCCCTTTCTGCGAAACCCACTAATAAGAGATGGAAGCACAGTTTACACGCGAAGGGATACACCGACGTAGGAATGTGCAAACTGCGCCGCCCTTGTTTTAACAACCGACTTCATGTAAGTGTCAAACCTTTAAACTTCAAGGTGACAGAAGCGTGGTCGCTTGACTTGGGTGGATGAAAAATGGAGTCAGTTTTCAACATCACAGTGTTGTACTATTGAGAATCAGGTGAAGTTTGCCACCTGACTCTGTTAGGTGCTGCTTAGACTTTGGTGAAAATGTTCGAAAAGAACCTAGGTCCCTGAGGCAAATGCAATGGGCTTGGGAAGTACACAAGAAAAAGAATGAACGGACAAGTATTATCCGCAGGGTGAAATCAAGAAATTTAGAAAATCGATCTGTGTAACCTAAAGGTCAAGGGATCGATGTTCATCATACACTGAACGATTTTTAATAGCTAACCCTGTATGTACCAATTTTGTTACCAACAAAAATCGAGAAAGGTTTACAAATTACATCAGTGACTTCCAACAACTTTTTAATGGGAAACGTTAAATCTACCAGACCTAAGACGTTAGATGAGACTATTGAGTTGGCCAACGACTTGATGGATCAGAAACTCCGCACCTACGCAAAAAGGCAGTCCGATAATAAGAGGAAGGCTGATGATTCATCCAGAAACAACAAGGTCACCAATCAAACAACCCTTCAGAGCAGAATGTCTCCAAGGTCTACAATATGGGGACAAGCAAAAAGAAGCTGTATGGGGGATCTTTGCCCAAGTGCACTAAGTGCCATTTTCACCACAATGGCCCGTGCACCCAAAAGTGCCACAAGTGCAACAAGGTAGGGCACTTTGCCCGTGATTGTAGGAATACTGGCAACACAAACGTTACTAATACTCAGAAGGGCAATGGGGCAGCTCCTAAGGGGAATGGTTGTTTTGAGTGTGGAGCACCAAGGCATTTCAAGAGAGATTGTCCTAAGTTGAAGAATAAGGATGGAGGGAATAGGAATGCACAATGCTGGGTGTATGCAGTTAGGAATGCATAGAAGAGAGAGAATGCATCAGGAAACCTGGATTCCAATGTTGTTACGGGTACGTTCCTCTTAAACAACCACTATGCATCTATCTTATTCGACACTGGTGCCGATAGAAGCTTTATATCCCACTGCATTAGTCCTGATTGACATTGTCCCAAATCCATTAGATAATAGTTATGATGTCGAATTAGCTGATGGGAAAATAGTCAGGATATACACTATTATACGAGGTTGCACTTTAAATTTCTTAGACCATCCGTTTCACATAGATCTAATGCCCGTAATAATTGGGTAGTTTTCAACATTAGTAATCGCATGGATTGTTTAAGAAAGTATCACGTCAATGATCGTATTCTATGTGAACATGTTCAAGTTCCTTATGGGACATTGAAACTTTGACTTTTTGTGGCAACGAAAGAGCATACGATAGAGAATCTCGGTTGGGCCGTTTATCATCATATTCAAAGGCTTCAAGAGTCATGGGCAAAGGATGCCATGTCTTTTTTGGCGCAGATATCCGCCAAGAAAGAGGAGGACAAGTCAGAAGGAAAACAAATAAAGGACGTACCAATCGTCGAGATTTTCCAGAAGTGTTTCTTTCTCGAGGACGTTGCCAGTCTTCCTCTAGGCTCGCCCAGGGAATTTTCAGATCGAGTCTGATTCCAGTTGCCGCGCCCAGTAGCTCGAGTCATCGTATCGATTGGCTCCATCCGAAATGAAGGAATTATCGGAGCAACTACAAGAGCTTTCCGATAAAGGATTCATAAGACCTAGTTCCTCACCTTGGGGAGCCCCGGTCTTGTTTGTCAAAAAGAAGGATGGGTCATTCAGGATGTGCATTGACTACAGGGAGTTAAATAAGCTGACAGTGAAGAATCGTTATCCACTCCCGAGGATCGACGATTTATTTGATCAACCTAAGGATCCCAGTATTATTTCAAAGATAGATCAGAGATCAAGATATCACCAGCTTTAGAGTAGAGAGCAATGACATTTCCCAAGACGGCATTCCGAACTCGGTATGGTCATTACGAGTTTCAGGTTAC
The DNA here is from genome assembly GCA_026074375.1 of Tanacetum coccineum. Lineage (NCBI taxonomy): Eukaryota > Viridiplantae > Streptophyta > Magnoliopsida > Asterales > Asteraceae > Tanacetum > Tanacetum coccineum. Next base: position 57,656 of record BQNB010012434.1, read on the forward strand.
TTTCTCCAGTGATTGACACTTTGCTTCCATTTTCATCTGAAAATAAGGACAAAGTTTTCAATCCTGGTATTCTTGCTTCTAATGAGGAGAAATCTCCTCATCTTCCATCTCATCGGGGCTTTAAAGTTTTCCTAATCATTTATTTTTCTGAAACCCCGATGATGATCTTTGGAGAGGACATTCCTATCTTGGATGTTCCTTTTCTCCATTTCTATCCTCCCTGATCAGCTCTAGTATGGGGGATCGAGTCAGGCTCAAGACTTGGTTAACAAAAATAAGCGCTTCGTGGGTGGCAACCCATCCTTATCATTTTAGTTTTATTTCTAATAAGTGTGACGTGAGGAGGCTCGCCTCTTCTATTTTCCGTGTTTTTTGTGGCTTGTGTTTTATGTTCAGGATTGCCCAGATTATGAAGCCTCTAGTGCTCGCGGTTTTGTCCTCCGTTCACTCGAGCTTCAATCCTTTGCATGCTTCTATATGGGAATCCAATATCCTAAATCTTATCGACTAACATTTAGCTTTGAGCATACTTATTAACGGCTTTAGATTTACGTAGAGACCCTTCTTAAAACATTGAGGACAATGTTCAGTTCAAGTATGGGGGAATCTATCGATTTGATTGTTCCTGCAGTCGTTGTTTTCACGTAATCCCGTTTTTACCACCAAAATACCAAAAATATGAAAAAAATTAAAAAAAATTCAAAAATAAAATATGTAAATCCATATATTTATCAACCACCACCCCTATTCACTATTGCTATATAATATAACTCAATTACCAACCATACACCACCATACTCTCTTATTAACAAATCAACACTCCCTATCTTCACAAAAAACTACACATCAAAAAAACAACACCCACCCCCTTCCCATTCCCACTCACAACAAAATACACCACCTCCTAAATCTTTCAAACAAATAGTTCTCTCTCCCCTCATCCCCGTAAACTTATTCCCATCCCTCCCCCCTCCCCTCCACACCGATCCCCTCCCCCCCAAACAGAGTCCAAAAATTTGTTGCCTCTCCCCTCCCTTCCCCCCCCTCAACCCCCCCCTAAACAAGGATTATTTGGAAATCTTACAAGCTCATAAGTGTAGTTTGTGGTTTTTTCTCCCATAAGCTCCTAACCTGACTAATAATAAGTGCTATGTTTGACAATTAAACTTAAATCAATGATTTTTTTTTATGTAGTCGATAACAATAATTTATTTAGTCTTAGTTCAAATTTATACTTAAATTTTCTAAAAAGAAATTTTCTCTATATCGTGGTAATATAAAGTGTTAAAAAAATGAGGTAACAATAATAAAAACTGTGGGCTGATAAAAGTTTGCTGCATCTTGCCGGCTCACAACCGATGTTGCAACCTTCAAAAAGGTCGAGGATTTCCTTCGTTTAAAGGATGTATAATTATAATGAGTGTAATATATGTGATTTAATAAATATAGAGAAAATTGTTTTTTCTTAAATTTAAATATGTTTTTGAACTAAGACTATTTCGTTTTAAGTTATGGTTTTTCTAAATAAATTGTTTATTTGACGGGAAGCCTAAGAGTTTTTGAAACCGAAGGTCTGTTTGTTCCGATACTATTCTCTGTGGGGTGTCAAAAGCCTAGTCACCTAAGCCGGTCTCGGCTGGGATGTGCCAAGAAGAAAGTCGCTACATGGAATGATCTCGCTTTCAAAATCATAATTCTTAGGTGGAACGTGAAGCATAGAAATATTACAATTTTCTTAAAAAGGTTGATCCATGGTTGAAATTCGAAATAAGCACATTCACCTAAGATATAATAATTGTTGGGAGTGAAAAATTTCACAAGTTACAAGTATGAGTAGTGTTAGCATCTTAACTTATATTTAACGATGATTTCGTTTTTAGGCTTGGTTTGAGACAAGTGAAAAATCAGGGATGATGAATTTATCCTTTTGGGCATTTTAGGATTGAAGTGCTTCTTATTCTATGACCCTAAAGGTTATAAAAGTAACAAAATTCCAGACATTCTAGTTAGAAAAAGAAAAAGGAAATATATAAAAAAAATATGTGTGGTAATTAGTTTAGATTTATAAAATGGTCAAAACGGGGCTTTTCAAAGCTATTGAGTCTTTAATTCCCTTTGATGAATACTTAGCTACTTTTCGAGGTAATTAGTCGAGGGGGATTGAGATTCTTAGTCTTTTAAAGTGTTTACTTATGGCATTGCGTGAGGATACGACAATAGTTTAGTATGGGGGATTTTGGTTTGTGCTTAATTACACATACCTTTGACCTAATAAAACAAGCTTAAGTGACCAAAAACGGACATTAAAATGCCAAATATATATTTGTTTTGCCTTGTATACTGTGCAGGTATCGAATATTTACTAAAGGACAAAAACAAAGCCAAAACCGACAAAACCAAGCACGGGATTGGAAAGAGCGTGAAAAGTCAAAGCCAAAGACGTATGCATCTTAAATGAGCCAACCCGCACCCATTTAATGGGTCGGGCCAGCCCATTAAGCCTTTATCTATAAACCTTATATGATAAAAAAGCCCAAATCTAAAACAATCCTAAATCGGCCCAAGATCAAAAGTCCAAAAGCCAAAATACACATAACCCTGTTAGCCCATTACCCTTTTAAAACCTTTGCATCCTTAGTCCATAGGGACTAATACTGCTAGTCTGTAACTTTTACACAGTTAGGCCCTACAACCCTTTCACCTATTACACCATTAGTCCATTTTCCTCTAACCCCGTTACAAATGAAAAACCTAATACCTCCAAAATCAATTACCCGCCAAAACTTACTATTACCTTATCCCTGTCAAATTGTCCCCTGCAAACAGACAAACCCATTTAACCTTTTCTCCCACAACCCGACACCCAATCAAACCCCACCCCCAGAAGAAGACAAGACACCATGGCAATCCCATGATGTCTTATTGGTTGATAGGACAAGGACATAATCAATGGCTGTGATCAAAACAAAGAAACATAAATGAAGAATCAAGGGCTCATAATTGAAGGCTTAGGGAACACTCTCTTCCTCCTCACACAACAAACACAAGACCTAGAACCTTCTCATTCGTCTATAAATAGTGGCCATTAGGGCAGAAATAGGGATCTATCTTTTATTGTAATTTTCAGCTTAAATTTGTTTATATTAGCTTATTGTAACTTTATTTAAAGTCTTGTAATGTTTTTTAAGTGTTAATGAAATTTATGTTTTTATGTTAAATTCTGTTTTAAAGTTAATGAAGTTTAAGTTTTAAAAATGTTTGTTAAGCTCTCTTAAACTCTTGTTCTCATTACTTAAGTTGTTTTACTTAAGCAAAATAAACTTTTCCATAGCTTATAGTGTTTAAGTTATTTTTACTCAAAAATCACTCAAAAGCTTTAATGGAAGATAAGCCGGATTTAGAAGGGCAGCTTTGTAGATAAGCTCTAAGAGCATTTACTATCCTTGTTTAAGCAAAGGGTTTTGTAAGTTCACTTTTCCATTTTTCGCTTAAAATGTCTTAGCTTATATAACTGCTTATTTACTGTTTCTATTTGCTTATTAGTGCTTATTATCTCTTAGAAATGCTTAATAGGTTTAGTTTATAGATTATAGATCATTAGTTTAAGTTTTAGATAAAATCTGTCTTGTTTAGCTCAAATCTGCTTATCATGTTTGCTTATAGTTTAATGATTATTGAAGGTTGGAATTTGCTTATTACTACTTAATATGCTTAGTTTATAATCTGTTTTTTTATAAATCTAAGCTTAAATAAGTTTATTTCAAGTTTAAAATGAAATCAGTTTTGTTAAAGGGGTGTTTGGCTTAGTAATTTTAACCACGTGTTAAAACTGCTTGAATGCCTTTTGGCTTTTAAGTCAACTTTGTTAAGCTGTCATTAAGGTTATAAGTTAGTTTTTAAGGTTCAAAACTCAGTATTAAGGTTTTATCTACTTGTGATTTGAATCTGTGAATCATAAACTTAGTCAAACTGCTTAAATGATTAGATCTTTAAATGTGGCTTTATGGTGTTCTTTTTATGTATGTTTAAGTCTCAAAATGAAGTAGAAACAAGGTTACATAGGTCTGCTATTGTGGTTTGTATTTCTGTCAAAATCTGTCAAAGTTCATAGTACCAGTTTTAAAAGTTAAAAGTCCCTTTTCAATCTTAATTCTAGGTTAGTTGTTAGTTGTTTTAGGGTTTGAATTTGATAGCATAAGCTATTTGTAGTATAAGCTCAATCTGTTTGAGCTTATTTTTGAGTTTAACTTTCATTTGCTAGCTTAAAAATAGGGCTGCAGTTTATCATTTTAGCTTTTATAAAAACTTGAAAAACCAAAAACATAGAATTTTAAGTGTAATCAGCCTTTTTCATTTGTCATTTTCTAGCTTATTAATGTTCCTAAGTGCTTAAATTTTTCTTTTTCTTATAGCTTATAGTACTAGCTATATCTGTTTTTAGCTTTTAGACATTAGCATAATGATCTAGTAGCTTAAAAATTAGCTTAAAGTTGCCTCATTAGACTGTTTTTAGTTTTTTTTAGTTAAAAAGCTAATTTGGATTTATAAGCTTATGGCTTATTGGAATTGCTTATTCTAGGTTTAGGTTTGCTTAATAAGTGTAGATTAAGCCTTTATTAGCTTAGTTGGACTAAGTGTGAGCTTATTAAGGTTTATGTGTCAAAACAGTTGAGTGTCAAAGCTTTTAAGCTTTAAAGTGAATCTGCCACCTTTTTAAGCTAATTTCTAGCTTATTTTTAAGTTTTTATACAAAGTCATTTGACAAAAGTTGCTTATTTCACCCTTGTTTAACTTTTTTATAAAAAAAATTTGCAAAATAAAAATGTTGGGAGTTGAGGGAAGTCTCAAGGGATGAACCCGAGACCTCAACCAACACCTTAACACCACCACACACTACCAACTGTCCTGGGGTCTTTTTCGTTCATAGTTTGTTACATTTAATATTTAAACCTTATATTTAGTTTTAGCTTATTAGGCTCTTTAGCTTATTTACAGCTTATTCCAATAAGCTGTTGGACCCACTTTATTTTTCATAGGATTAGAATAGTTAAAAGTACTTTTTCTGAATTTTTCAGTTTTTTATAAATTAGTTTAATATTTTTAATGATATTTTTAGATTAAAACTGTTATTAATTCATAAAAAATTAAATAAAAGTCAGAAAAATATAATTCTTTTTTCTAAAATTATTTTTAATCATTTAGGTCCTTTAAAAATTAAATTTGCATTTTTAGGGTTAAAATTTAATAATTTAGGTTTTTAAGTCTCGGGTTTAGATACCCGATAACGTTTTCGTGTTTCAATCTTAATTGTTTTAGTTTTTAGCTTGCCTTTACATGCATTTGCATTTTATTTATAGAAATAGAATCCAAAATCAAATCTTCGATTATTCAAATCGCGTGATCACGAACTTAACCTCGATTTTCAATTCACGCCTCGTCGGAATACGACTCAGGAAGGTTTTGAATTGTACTTTGGTTAAAAGTAATTTTCTTAAAAACCTTACAGGATACTTACTCCTCTTATTATTTGATTATTTTAGTTATATACTATATATGTATTAAGTAATTATTATTATTATTAATTTATATATATATATATATATATATATATATATATATATATATATATATATATATATGTATAATTAAAAGTTGTAATTCAATTACGTCCAATCATGTATTTGATCACTTCGAATTTGTCTACTCTGCATATTCCTTCGTTAGGTTGTTCATTATTTATATTCTCAGGTTGAGGCGCGCCACTTAGATCCATACCACTCGATTTGTCAGTGTCCCCGTTATTTTCATTATAGTGGTTTTTATCCTTTTCATTATTAATATTCAAATAGGGTTTAGGGAATGAGTCGTTAGGAGGGTTCCCGTATTCATGCTCCTCTCATTCTTTATCGCTCGATACTTCATCATTTAATAGTTCTTCCTCTTTTCCAATTTCTATCCAGGTATATAATAATGCGCGTTTAGTTGTCTCGTCTACTTGTTTGTGGTCCTTGAACTTCGAGTTCCTCCAGGGTATGAATTCGAGTGGGTCACGACCTTCTTCATCATCGTCGCACATCTATCATAATTGCTAGCACATGATAGGGGATAAAATTTCTTGAAAAATTTCTTTACTAACTCTTCCCAGGTGGAAATATTCCCATCTCCCTCGTTCATGTACCATTTTTTTTGCGTACTTTGAAAGTGAGAGAGGGAAGGCTTTCATGCGGAGTTGAAAAGGGTTCACACCGGCTATTTTGACCAAGTTTAGTATTTCGAGAACTTTGCCGATATGCCCGAACACATCTTCTTCACACCTTTCGCTGAAAGTATTATTTTGTAGTTTAGTTTATAACTCCTTACTGAATTCGATTTTTACGTTGCGTTCGTCCCTTGGTTTAGCAGGATTTTGTTCTTGAGCTTTATTCGAAATAGGTTTAGCCATTGTTCGTCAAACGGTTTCCTGAAATTAAGCACAAATAATCAGTAGGATGTGCCCTTGGAGAAGGGAACACATAAAACAAATAACAAAAAATTATGTTTGCTACTGTATCAGTTGACAGATACGCCGTATTCTATTAGTTGGAATACACCGTATAGGTCTGTTGAATTACCAGTACGCCGTATTGAATTCACATAATACGCCGTATTGTTTGGAAGAACAGATACGTTGTTTAGACTGTAAAACTCAATAAGCTGTTCCGGGTAGAAGGTTTGATACGTCGTATCCAACTGGTGGATACGGCGTATCAGGTGATCAGTCAGAACAGAATACTATTTAAAAACAATTAAATGCGGGAATTTAAACAAACAATTTAAACACACAATGCGAATAAATACAAATAGAATTTTAAATAATTAGATTACACTAAACTAAACTAATTAAATGGTTAGAAATACCAATAAGAATAAGGTTTAATTAATTCACTCCCCGGCAACGGCGCCAAAAACCTGATGTGCTGTCGTGTAGGGTCAATTATTTAATTATCAAGTTTTACATTTATATTTAGCCGACAAACCTAAAACAACACTTTAACGAGCAATGTACCCGGTCAAGATGGAGTTTCGCGGTAAGTAGGGTGTCAAACACTAAGAGTGAAACATTAATCCTATATTCTATCAGTATTTTAATTAGTCTATTTATCGGTTAAACCTATGCTATATACGTTGTCTAATGATATGGGGGTTTTTAGCATGAGAGACTGGCACAGGTTTGGTGGAGACAAATATCAATTCAATAGAAAATAAACACAAAAGAAGAAAATTAGAAGATAGAAAAGCGGTACAAGCCAAATGATAGAAAACTGTATTAGCCATATTAAATCCAGTTCAATGTTGGTTTGTTTGTTTTAGTGAAATGATTTACTTATCTTGAAGCGGCATATCATTCTTAAGACTTAGGCATGTGAATCATCTAAGACCTAGTCCGATTATTCTATTCTTTTCGACTGTCACAATTAACGCATCCGCATAAAGCATCCTTTAGTTTAATTATAATCTATCTTATGGAATCAAAGCAGTGGTGACCCTGTTAAAACCCTAGCCCAACGGGACTTTACTCACTTATTGTTTGACATTGTTTTATATAGTGGTAGTCCACTATTCAAATCTTTATCAGTTAATTAAGAGCATGATTGTTGAAACATAAATGTGTCACCTACCGGTCCAACTAAGCTCATAATTCAAAGACAAAGACATAACGTTATTTGAGATCCTATTGATCTAGTAATATGAAACACGATATGGAGAGCTATCCTGGATCTAGTTGAATGATAGGTCGCATATTCAAACACATAAACAAGTATGAGGTGATAAACATAATTAAACAATCAACGATAAATTAAGAAATCGATTTTAAAACAAACCAAACATTAAACTTTCATTAAGATGGCTAATACCCGAGGGTATTATCCTGATACATTATTTTATATACGTATAATATCAAAGTATAAGAATTTCCAAAATTACCCTTTAGGAAAAAGGTAAAAAGGAAAATTCACACAAAAATATCGTACGTTTAACCGGTAAGTGATTACCGGGTCGTTTATACCCCAAGAATTATGAAATTGAGACCTCGTTTTTATTTGGACAATAACTTGAATGGTTTCAAAGATTTTGAATTGTTTTTCTATTTCTACAATTAAAAGCACATAAAGCAAATAAAAGAAAGGAAATAACTAAGCAATTAAGTAATTAAAACCTAAAAAACATTAACGTGAATGAAAGAAGAATCAAATTAAGATCTTACAAACGCAAATTTTAACTAATTCCTACTAGTGGGCAAATAAAGGCACTTAAAAATAATTGGTAAAAAAATGCTTAAAAACGTTAACGGAATTTAAAGAAAACGCGACTAAAAGCAAGTACACTAAATTTAAGCCCTATGAAAGCAAATTTAATTTTTATAAAACCTAAATGACAAAAGAAAATTTTATAAAAAAAGAATTTTATTTTTTTGATTATTTTTCTATTTTTTATGATTTTTTTAAGTTTTTAATAAAAGAAAATGATTAAAAATACAAAATTAATCCTAAAAATTCTAAGAAAATTACTAAAAGTGTAAAAAGACAAGACTGATTTTATAAAAATAAGACCTAAAAATAAGCTAGAAAAATAAGCCCTAAAAAGCTAATAATAAGCTACGGCTTATAATGAAAATAGGAAATGAAAAAGGGTATAAAAATCCAGTAGTGGGCTATCTTGACAGATAACCCTACTGGTGCTGGTGGTTTGAGTGTGTGTGATATGGGACGAGTGTGTGTTAAGAGTTAGGTCATGGGTTCGAATCCCATGGCCTAGCTTTTTTGTATTTTTTTTATTTTTGAAAAGTTTTTGAACAAAGTTGTTAAGCTACTGAAAATAAGCAAATTTCTCTAAAGAAACTTTTTATGAAAATCACTAAATAAACTAAAAATTAGCTTAAAAGTTGACAGTTTTGACTTAACTAATTTTCTTGCTTTTTAACAAAACTTAATAAGCTAAAAACTGAAATAAGCTAAAGCTAGAACCAAATAAGCTATCACTACCCTAAAACTAACTTAATAAGCTAATCTAAGCTAGAAATGAGCAAGTAGAATAAGCCATAAGCTGAAAAATCAAATGAGCATTTAAGTTTAAAACTGAGTTCAAAACAGACAGATAAGCTACTTTGGGCTTATTTTTAAACACACAAACAGATCCTTATGCTAAAATGACTTGAAAATTCTAAAAGCTTATACTAGAGACTACTAAAAACAGTTTTCAAAAAGTAGTTTGAAAATTAAACAAGCAAAGAAAAAGCTTATTGAAAAAGGCTGATGTAATCAGTACAAGCTGAGTTTTCTTTTTGGTTTTTAAAGACAAAAAGCTAAATTTGAACTCAAAAACAAATGACTAAATAAGTAATTTATACTAAAATAAGCTCAAACAGATTTAAAGTGACCTACAAGCTACTAACATACTAAATATTAAGCCCTAACAACTACTTTTACCTACTGAAAATTAAGCTTGAATATGGCAGTTTGTCTGTTTTTGTTGCTGATGCAATTGACCAAGTTTAACACTTAAAACCAATTAGTGCAGACCTAAAGGACTAATTTCTACACTCTTTTAACCTCAAATTAAAAATAGATTTATCAACTATATTAGCTAAAAACAACTTAAACCAAAAGAGCTAAAGGATCTGAGCTTGATAAACTCAGATTCTAACTATCAACACTTAGACTTTTAAAACTAATCTAGGCCTGCATAAACCTTAAATTCTAACTCTTATAAACCTTATAATGATATTTGAAATCAATTTAAGAAACCAAAAGGAGTCTAGCAGCATTAACTCAAGTTAGTGCTACTTGACCCAAACACCTCCTTAAATTCATAAATCCTATTTTTAGCTTATAAAAATAAGAATTTAGACTAGAAACTCAAATACTAGATAATGCAGAGCTTAAATTAGGCCTAATGAACAACTTTAAATAATTGATCAAGCAAAAATCATACACCTTAAGCTAATGCTACTATTTTGGCTCTTTTCACTGTTTTATAAAAATAACAAGTAAACTATGATTTTAATCTAACAAGCAAACACAATAAGCATAAAACTATTATAATAAGCATTAATAAGCTAGTTTAAACAGAGATAAGCAATTAATAAGCAGAATTAAACTAAAAGTAAACAGATAAGCTAGAATATTAATGACAGAAAAGCAAAAGAGAAATGTAAAAAGGAGAATACCTCCACCTCAGCTAAACAGAGGTGTGTGCTCACAATAGAGCTTATTAAAGCGTTTAAGCGTTTATCAAAAATCCTAGTCTAATCCTAACCACTGACCATCTTAAGCACTATTATTATTGGATACTAAAAGCAAGCCTTCCAATTTTTTTCCATGGAGTATTCAAGTATTAAGAGAGCTTTTAGTAGCTTAAGAACAGTACTAGCTTATGAAACAGTATTAAAAACAGTTTAATCAAATCATTTTGCAAATAAAGTAAAAACAGGAAATTACAATTGATCAACAGAAAACTAAACTTTTATTAATGAAATGAGCTGATTACAAACTTAAAGAAGGAATTACATAAACTAAAAACTGAATTAAAAATTACATAAGCTAAATTTAAAAGCTACCCTAAAGCTACTAAAAACTAGATAAGAAAAAGAAGATAACTGTGAGTGAGGAGAGCTCTCTATTTATAGGAGATGAGGGAAGTTTCTAGGCCTTCAACACGCTCCTCCCAGCTTTTGATCTTGACCCTTTAATCTCTCTAATCATTAGATATCCATTCTTAGCCGTTTGATCAAAATGAAGCACATGGATTGCCACGCTGGCAATCCAATCATTTGCAATGATTGTGTTTCTTTTACACTGATTTTAATGCAAATTCCTTTCTTTGGGTGTGTTACTTTGGTATCCACGTGCCGTCTTGTTGTCAGTGAGAGCCAATTAAAAGCTTTGGTGACGTCTCATCCTGCTGACATGTCACTTGGTACTTAGAATCTCTTGTGGCCACGTCAATTGAATGGGAGATGGTTTTAACCTTTCTAATTTGAGCAGGGTAATTATTTGGGACGAAGGTGAACAGTAACTTCACCATTCACGCCCTTTTTTTTACTTATTTGACTGAGGGAAATGGGGGGTTGACCTGGGCTTGGGCTCGGTTATTTTCAAAAGGGTAAATGGGCTTGCTTGGTAAAATGGTTAATATATGAATTTTGGGCTTTGTTATCTTTTTTAACGACCGTTAGTCCTCAAGTGATAAAAGGACTAACGGTGTTATTCTTTTAAGGACCATTTGTGAAATTTATTTAACATTAAGGGTTATTTGGGTATTTTGAAGGTTTTGTCATTTTGTGGTTGACCAAGGTTTGACCAAGGTTGACTTTTTGTTGACCATTTGCTAGAAAACTTCCGGCTCTTGTACACTATATCCGTCTCGTGTTCGTTTTTGCCCGGTTTTGGCCGTTTTCTTGTGATTTTTGCAATATCCGTCCCTACACATCACAAATGACAAAACAAGCAATATACAAGCATAATTTGCACAATTTGATCATTTTAGGGTCATTTTTAGTATAAAACGGACATGTGATTTCTCACATATCAAAATTCCCCAAACTAAGTGATTACCGTGTCCTCACGCAATATTATACGCTCTAAAACCAAATACCTCAAAACCTCCCCAAACTAATCCTTTAAAAAGTAGCAAAGACTTTTGTGGGGAGAGTTAAGAAATCATAAGTTTTAAAACACCCCTTTTTCCTATTTTTCAAATATATTTTTTTATTTTTTATAATTTTCCTAATTCACAACTTACAACTTATTCATGTGTGACATAATGTATTGCTTTCATTATTCATTAATAACTTTTAGGATCACGGAACAAAAAGCACAAAAATGTCCAAAAGGATAAATTCATCGTTCCCAACTTTCACTTCTCCAAGCCAAGCTTAAAAACAAGATCATTGTAAAATACAAGTTATAATGCTAACACTACTCATAAAAGCTAATTGTGTATTACTTTTCCTCCCTTATTCCTAAATTTTGTATCTCAAGATTTTATTTAAGTCATATACCCGAAGGCTCTTTAAGATTTTATTTCGATACTTATTAATTCCAAAAATAAAGCGTAACGGTTAAAAATGCAATAATTGGTTCCTAGCCCTTTTCAAAAGATCAAATGTCATCAAGATTAAAGTCCACATCGAGGCGACCAAAATTTGGCTTTTATTAGGTTACTTAAGCATAGCACCATTCATGTCATATACCCTAAGGCTCTTTAAGACATAATGGTACCCAATCTTATTTGCACCATAATACCCTAAGGCTCTTTAAGGTAAAACAAGACACTAATTAAGAACAATATCAATTGCATATACCTAAAGCTACTTTACTTACGGAACTGAATTAAGGCTATAAGTTTACTTATTAAATTTCACTTTCCATATATACCCTAAGGATCTTTAAAGGTAAGCAAAATATTTATTATGTGATACATATGTAAGCCATATTAGTTATTCCTAATGTGTACTAATCTTAGATCACAAAGGAACTAAAGAAAAATTCCTAATAAACTAAATATTACAAAAAATTCCGCATCAAACTATCTTATTAAAACAATTATTATATAAAGGTTGAATGAAACATAGTAATGGGCTCAAGATTTTATTTAAGTCATATACCCGAAGGCTTTTTAAGACTTTATTTTGATACTTATTAATTCCAAAAATAAAGCGTAACAGTTAAAAACGCAATAATTAGTTCCTAGCCCTTTTCAAAAGATCAAATGTCATCAAGATTAAAGTCCACATCAAGGCGACCAAAATTTGACTTTTATTAGGTTACTTAAGCAAGGCATCATTCATGTCATATACCCTAAGGCTCTTTAAGACATAAATGGACCAATCTTATTTGCACCATATACCCTAAGGCTCTTTAAGGTACAAACAAGACAAAAATTAAGCAACAATATCCATTCCATATACCCTAAGGCTCTTTAAGGAATGAATAAGGCTATAATTTCACTTATTAAATTCTACTTACCCCATATACCCTAAGGCTCTTTAAGGGATAAGCAAAATATTTATTAATGTGATACATATAGTATGCCAAATTAAGTATTCCTGATGTATACTCATCTTGATCACAAAGGAACTAAAGAAAACTTCTATTAACTAATTATTAACCAAAAAACCGCACAACTCTATTTATTAAACAATTATATATAAAGGTGAAACAAGCTAATGGGAGAAAAAGCCACAATTAACACTTATGAGCCTTAAAGAAATCCAACTATTCTATGTTTAGCATCAAAACTTATATTCTACTCTATCATCTCTTGTTCTTTACAATTTAAAATTCCTAATAAAGAAACTAGTGAATGCTTAGCCTAATAAATTGATTTTTGCATATTTAAAATCAATTATGGGAACTTGCAAAGTCTTGACTTTTTAGGTCAATCCTACAAATAATCACAAGTACAAACAACAAGAATCGAAAGAGTACAAGCCCCCTCACATCACATTAGAAGTAAGAAAGAAGAAAAATAGATAAGCATGGGGTGCCTCCCATAAAACGCTTTATTTTTAGTAACCGAGTCACATAGCTTGACTCGATCCCCGAATTCATTCGTCCTTAAAGAAAGTTTGGAGATCCAGGACTACCTTGGGTGGTATGTCCCCTCCGAAGTAATGCTTCACACGATGACCATTCACCTTAAAGTTTGGACCATTGGGTTGAGATAACTCGATGGTTCCGTATGGAAAAACTTGGGTGATGGTAAAAGGTCTCGACCAACGGATTTTAAGCTTCCCCGAGAATATCTTTAGACGAGAGTTGAAGAGTAAAACTCGATCACCAACATTGAAAATGGGGTTTTTGATCTTAGAGTCGTGAAGCTTCTTCGTTCTCTCTTTATATATCAAAGAATTCTCGTAAGCTTGATCACGAAGCTCATTAAGTTCATTAAGTTGAAGCTTCCGGTGATGGCCCGTGGTTTTAAGATCGAAATTAGCATGTTTTAAAGCCCAATATGCTTTATGCTCTAACTCGATAGGTAAATGGCAAGACTTTCCGTACACAAGCTTGTAAGGCGTACAACCAATCGGTGTTTTGTAAGCGGTACAGAATGCCCATAAAGCGTCATCTAATTTATCAAACCATGAGGCACGGTTTTCTCCAACCGTCTTCTCAATAATACGTTTCAAGCCTCAATTGGAAACCTCTACTTGTCCACTCGTTTGAGGGTGATAAGCGGTAGCAAGATGATGAGTGACCCCATACTTAGACATTACTTTAGCAAATTTTTCATTACAAAAATGGGTCCCACGATCGCTTATTATAGCTCTAGGCGTTCCGAATCAGGCGAAAAGGGATTTTAAAAACTTAACTACAACTCGAGCATCATTTATGAGGAGCGCCTTCGCTTCTACCCACTTTGAAAGATAGTCAACGGCTACGAGGATGTATTTATTCCCTCATGAAGATGGGAATGGACCCATAAAATAGATACCCCATTCATCAAGATTTCACAAACTTGAATAGCGTTTTGAGGCATTTCATCTCTTTGTGAAAATTTTCCTTGTCATTGACACGTATCGTAATATTTGATCATCGTATGGGCATCTTGATATATGGTCGGCCAAAAGAACCCGGCATCAAATACTTTCTTCGCGCTGAGATTGGCACCATGATGGCCCCTGGTGGGTCCTTCATGACAAGCTTTGAGGATTTCAAAAGCTTCTTGCCCATGCACACTCTGTCGAATGATTTGATCCGCACAAATCCAAAAAAGGTAGGGGTCGTCCCAAAAGTAATGTTTAACGTCCTTAAAAAAACTTCTTCTTTTGTTGGGACGACATCCTTTTGACGATAAAATTCCCTGCATAGAAATTTGCATAATCGAAAAACCATGGGGTACTTCCACTAGATATAACTCCAAGAGTTTCTAAAGGAAAATTTTCATTTATATCTTTATTTTCTAACACATCCTTATGAGGATTCTCAAGTCTAGATAAATGATCAGCCACAAGGTTCTCACTTCCTTTTTTTTATCACGGATGGTGATATCAAGTTCTTGTAGGAGGAGAACCCACCGGAGCAACCTCGGCTTGGCATCTTGTTTACTAAGAAGGTATTTTAAAGCCGAGTAATCCGTATACACTATGCTTTTAGATAAGACAAGATATGGCCGAAACTTTTCAAAAGCATAAACTACGGCAAGTATTTCCTTTTCCGTCGTAGTGTAATGAATTTGAGCTTCAGTCATTGTCTTACTAGCATAATGTATAGGCTGAAAATGCTTCGTCTTTCATTGTCTCAAAACCGCACCAATTGTAAAATCGCTCGCATCGCACATAAGTTCGAAAGGTAGGTTCCAATCGGGGACAACTAAGATCGGAGCTTCGGTAAGCTTCTTTTTAAGAGTCTCAAAAGAATCAATACAATCCTTAGAAAACACAAACGATGTTTCCTTCTCAAGAAGGTGAGTCATAGGTCTAGCAATTTTGGAAAAGTCTTGAATAAATCGTCGGTAAAAACCGGCATGACCTAGGAAACTCCTAACACCTTTTACGGTAGTCGGGTGAGGGAGCTTAGCGATAACATCAACTTTTTCTCTATCGACCTCAATCCTGGACTTTGAAATTTTATGACCTAACACAATTCCTTCTCTACACATAAAGTGACACTTCTCCCAATTTAGAACTAAATTGGTGTCTTCACACCTTTTTATCATCTTTTCTAAATTGGAGAGACAAGAATCAAAAATATCCCCAAAAACCGAGAAATCATCCATAAACACTTCCATAGTCTTTTCGATCATATCATGGAATATGGCCATCATACACCTTTGGAACGTACCGGGAGCATTACACAAGCCAAAGGGCATGCGACGGTAAGCGAAAGTTCCATAAGGGCATGTGAAAGTCGTTTTCTCTTGGTCTTGGGGATCTATTGGATTTGAAAATACCCCGAAAATCCATCTAGAAAACAATAGAACTCATTTCCGGCTAATCTTTCTAACATTTGATCCATAAATGGTAATGGAAAATGATCTTTTCGAGTAGCTTCATTTAATTTCCTATAATCAATGCAAACTCTCCACCCGGTAACTAATCGTGTTGGAATCAATTCATTTTCTTCATTAGCAACAACGGTTATACCACCTTTCTTGGGTACACAATGTATGGGACTAACCCATGGGCTGTCGGAGATCGGGTAAATCATTCCGGCATCAAGAAGTTTGATTACTTCCTTCTTGATTACCTCATGAATTTTTGGGTTAACCCGTCTTTGACTTTGAACCGTGGGTTTATAATCTTCCTCCATCAAGATTTTGTGAGTACAAAAACGAGGGTCGATACCCTTGATATCGGTGATTTTCCACGCAATTACCTGTTTATGAGATTTAAGCACCTTTAAGAGGGCTTCTTTTTCATCATCTTTTAAACCTTTTGCAATAGTTACGGGTAACTTATTGGTTCCTTCTAAGTAAGCATATTCCAAATGAGATGGTAAATCTTTTAACACTAATTTCGGAGGCTCTTCAATTAAAGATTTTGCCTTAATCACTTCCTTTAGGTCCATCAGAGGGAGTTGAAATGAGTCATTATTTAACAATTTTTTAATTAAGCAAATATCTTCCTCTGGATCACAATCGGCATGATTAATTTCCGGTGAAATTGAATCATCCTTGAGAAAAGACTATGTTTCTTCCAAAATGAAATCACTTTCCTCGAACGGAGCGATGGAAAGAAAAGATTCAGAAATAATAGGCTTAAAAGTCATGGTAGGATTGCCACCCGAAGAATTATTAGAAAAACCTAACACTTCTTGAGAATACTCCTCACAAGCAATATTAATGACGTCAATTCGGTTTATCGACATATCATCATTTGTAGAGGAGTATCTAATAGTTTGATCGAGATTAAAAGTTACGGCTTCGTCATTAACCTGAAGGGTTATTTCTTCTCCATAAACATCAATTAAAGCACGACCGGTCCTTAAAAAGGATCTCTCAAGAATGAGAGGAACCCGAGGATCGGCTTCAAAATCAACAACAACAAAGTCGGTAGGAAAGTGGAACTTTCCCACTTTGACAAAAACATCTTCGGCGAGTCCTTTAGGACGAGTAATGGATCGATCCGCTAATTCTAAAGTCATCCGTATGGGGGTAAGTTCAGGTAGGTAAATCTTTTTTCCAAATGGAAAGAGGCATAAGATTTATGCTCGTGCCAAGATCGGCCAAGGCGTGACATACATCCATTCTCGAGAAATCACATGGTATAAGAAACTTGCTGG